>VYZW01037179.1:10736-52072 GCA_013401315.1 Balaeniceps rex | reverse complement strand
GCTCCGCAGCAGGGCGGCCGGCGGCGGGGCCAGCCCCGGCCAGGCGGGAACGCGGGCTGCTGCGCCGGCCGCAACAAACTTTTTCCCGAGATTTCAGCCAGTTCATTTAGGCGATTCCCCCCCCGCCCCTCTTTAAAAAAAACTGCCTTCAATTTCAGGCGCTTTATGATCTTCCAGTCACTTCTTAGGGTGCCAGGTGAAGGGAAGTGGGCGTTATGGAAAAGCGGAGGGAAAGAAGAGGGGGATGGATGCAGGTGGCTGTCGGGGACACCGGGTCGTGTGCCATAGCTGCGGGGGACGGAGGGACAGCTGGCCCTGGCCTCGGTCCGCAGCCACCCGGACCTGGCTGGAGACGCTGGCGAGGCAGTCTTCAGCATCCGTGCATAGACGGCATGGTTAGATCTGTAGCCAGGTATCGGCCCGGGCAAAGACCACGTTAGTGAAAGCTGACTTGCACTGCACCTCCGGGATCCATAACAAAGAGATACGGTAAAGCAACATAAAAGCGAATACCTGCGGCAGTGGAGTTTTGAACCACTACTGACAGTGACCCAAGAAAAGCTAGAGAAGTAGTCCAAGTCCGGTGACACGTAGTGCAACCTTTACTGGAAGTAGTGGGGCAGGGCCTTCCTTTCTTGCCTTAGTCATCCCCTATGCACAGGATGAGTCTCTGCAGCTTCAGAGCTTAGGTCACGTGTCTGTCATCAGTAAAGTTACCTTCGCAAACACTCATTTTGAAGGGCTACTGTCAACGAGGAAGGTAAGGAGGTGTTTCAGCGTCTGCAGCGCAGGGATCTCCACTGGTACAGGTGCGTTGGGCCAAAGAGCTGTAGTGGCAGCAAGCTCCTGGGCCTAGGCACACGCAGGTGCACTGGCTCTCCCCGTGCTCTGGCAGAGCTGCCCCAAGGCATCCCTGCTCCAAGAGCCCAGAGGTGGGATGGTGGGTATCAGGCAGGTGGCAGTAAGCCCTGCTGCGCAGCAGAGCCGTGACCTGCCTGGAAGCGTGGATTCGATACATATTGCTTCCACAACCCCAATTCTCACCTATTTCAGAGAGAACTCACTGGAGTTCACATTCAAAATCTCTTCACAGTGTGGTTACATTGCTAATGAATGCAGTTTGCTTTGGGGTTTGGCGGATTAAAATCAGGTGTTAAGGTAAGAACTACTTGAATTCTGATCTGATTTACTATATAACAGGTATAAAACTATTTAAAGTGATTCAGAGGGTTATATCCATGCCCCTGCACAAAGCACCAGAGCATAGTTAAATACAAAGAAGGATTTTCATCTGCTGACAGAAGTGTGTATTATCTGTTCCTGAACAGGAGCAGCAAACAACTGGCAGAAATGTCAGTCTAGCTCAGTATCTTGGAACTATTCAGAGTATAAATTAAGATTAAAAAATACTTTCTCTTATCACATTGCTCCCAGAGAATAAATATAACTTCTATTCTTATTTTCCACTTGTTTGCAAATTTCAGTACGCCTTAGAAAGACTGCAGCACTCCCACATAGTTTGTATTTTTAAAAAATTATGGGTGGGTTTTTTATAAGCATGTTGTTCCACTACTTAAAAATCAGTAAACCTGGGCAGCATCTGACGTACTAATTTGATTAAACCAGAACATGAAAGCAGTTTGTTGAATGAGACCTCAATTTTGCAAGAAACTCCATGTTGCACTAAAGTAGAAGCAGTTGCAGGGATAGTCATGCTAAATAGCAATGGCCTACATAGTTAAAAAACATGTAACTTTACCCTGTAAAACAAACCACAAAACCACATACTACTTGGAGACACATTCTAAAGGAATAGGACACCTTAAGAGCGTGAAGTGTTATGTAAATATTTTGTAATTATCTGATATGACTACAGAGCAGGCAGTTTTCTGGAAATTTAAGACATACCTTTGAAAGCAGAACTCCTACATTACTGTGCTGACCCTTCCTCATTTCCCAGACAACTAATGCACGCATTTAAATGTATATGTATAAACAGAAAGAGATTGGGGAAAAGTGATACTGGAGATATTGGAAGCAGAAATTACTTATCGTAGTAAAAGAATTGGAGTAGAGAATCCTCTTAACAAGCAGCATGAAATGACTTACTCTTTGAAAAAGCCATCCTCACAGGGTTAACGCAAGGGAGATAATTGCATAGAAAACCATATTAAAACGGAGCTAACTCTAGCAACCATTTGTCAAAAGCAAATCAAAACTCAGAAAGAGAGTTAGTTTTTCTCAGCTCCCACTAGGCAAAAAAGCAAGAAATCCCCACCACCACCACCCCTTTTTTTTAACATTTAGAAAGCCCCCGATGAGCTCATCGTGCACATTGCCACATGTAACAAATGTGGAGTGGTAAAAAAAGGCCACCAGGTTCTGAAGGCATCAGCCTTCTCATCTATAGGCATCTATGGATTAGAAATGGGAGAAGTGGTTTGCTAAAAATAAAATGTATTATAAAGATAACAGGAGAAAGCAGAGACAATTTTTTTTCTCAGGGTTAAAAGTTGTAAAGCTTTAAAAAGTCCTGTATGCAAATAACATGTTCACACGCTTACAAAGCTGAGATTACATCCCCGTAAGGTAGGTCTGCTGAAAGCTTTCAGATGAAGGAAGTTGACCTGTTATGAAGAATACTCTGATACAGGAAGAATCGGGGGCCTGAGAATCCCAAAATGACACAAGTTTTCAAAGAAACTAAAGTTCCTGTCACTCTGTCCTGGCAACGCAGATGAAAAGAGGCTTTATAATACTCCTTAGCAGATGCCTATTGGTGAAAGCACTTTGGAGTACTCTGTAGGAGCAAAGGAGAGGGAGGAGGTAGAAAGCTCTCTTAAATGCCTGGGCAATGCAAAAGGAAAAAAAAAAAAAAAAATTGGGGCTCATATGATAATTTTTATGGATTCTGCTAAGGTTAGATATCCCTGCTTGATTGATTGATTTTATTCCCATTGACTGCTTAGTTCAATCTAAGTCTTCAGTTTCGATATGACAATTATTTTTTAGGTTAAGATGAAAAAGGTAGAAGAGAGCCTCTGTGAGTCATTTTAGGCTGAAAACGTACAGCTGCTGTTTGAATGTACACATCATAAAAAAGTACCTATCACCCCTGCCTATGCAAAAGCCCCTAAAGTGCTTCCTTTCCACTATTAGCACTCGCTGCTCAGTGACAACAAGGAAAGCAATTAAGGTGTGCACAGGAAGCTAAATGATTAGTGACTTTTTTTTTTTTCCTATAAGACACATGAAAATTTTTATATAGCAAATGGATTGCTTTTAAGAGGGTGTAAATCCAGGAGGAGGAAAAAAGTTTGAAAAAATTAGGGTGTCACTTTGAAAAATCTCCACAGTTTTCCCATTATTCCTTGTACAGGAAGGCAGTGTAAGATGTCCCTGCGAACAGAACCGATGTAGGTGTTTGGTGCTGCTTAAATGTCAAATTCTGAGAAGTGATCCCCACTTCTTATAAGTGTACCAGGAAGTTCATCTCCGTGAGCAACAGGGGAGGGCTTCCATCAAAAAGTGTTATATTTCTGTCCCCTCTCACTGTATCAGCATAGCTTGTTTGTATAAAGCATAAGCAAGAGGTGGAGAGGTTTGTTCGCGTGAGGGAAGGCTGTGTCTGCACGCACTGTGACTACAGGCGTTCAGTAAACACACAAAAAAATCATCAGTTAAATTTTACTGATGTTAGTAATTTAGAAAGATCTTTCCTTCTTTCATTATATCCCATTTTCTGCATGACTCTCTGGAAGTTTTCTTTCTTGGTGTGTTCTCTGTGCTTTGCCAGTGCCGTTCAGTTACTCTGCTGTGCCCAGGTACTGTTTGTGGGTGCGTTAGGGCGCTGCTAATCTTCACTCTCCCTCTTCTCTTTACTGTTGCCCAGGGTCTTCCTCCCCGCCCCCACCCTCCAAAAATGGTTTGACTTCTCTGGTCTAAAAAGGGGAGATGTGGGTGCCGAAAGCATGACGCAGGGTGCCCCTGTGGGTGCAGCGCTTCGCCAGGTGCAGCTGTGAGAGCAGGCGAGGAGGAGGGAGCCAGGCCCTCGCAGTGGGGCGAGCGCTGCTGAGCCGGGGCAGGTTCGTCAGAGCGTCAGCTGTGGTGTTCGAGCACAGTGGGGAGCGGTTGCCGGTGCCACGCTGCTCGCTCACCCCACTGAGTCACAGTTCTTCCATCAGCGCGGGGAGATGGAGGAGTCATTTCCCCACCAACTTCCTCATGCCACAAGCGGCGTTTGTGCTGGCCCGCCGTGCACCCCAGCCGCACCACCTGCCTTCAGGGCTGGAAGCCTTTGGGTGCCATCAGCTTTCCTGGGGCGGCCAAAGATCCATCGTGCTGCCTCAGGGCCTCCCCGCCCTGGCTACCACCTCTCTTCTGGCCCCTTCTGCTGGCCGAGCCCTCATGGCAGGCGGGCCAGTCAGGGTGTCACGATCCTCCAGCCCTGAGAGCTGGGGCAACGCATGTCCCACCGGTGTTGTCCTGTGACCGCCCCCTCCCTCGGCCCAGTCCGACGTGTGCCAGAGGAGCAACAGAGGAGCGATGGAGGTGCAGGGCTTCACCCTGCTTCAGGGAAAGCCAAACCAGACTGGACATATGTCCCTTACCATTTTAGTAATTATTTTTTAATCGAACTTCCTATTCCCATTTTTAGTAAGATGGTTCTCCCAGGCAAAAGGAAAACAAATCATGCTAATTTAGCACATCCATTTGACAGCTTCTGTTAAGGCCTTACATTAACCTTAACCTTTTAACATCATTACACTGGGATACAGAGAAGAGCACCCTCAAAGCTTTGGCAGCAAAGGAAGAGAGTCAGAGCGCTGAAAGGGGGAAGTGACGGGCTGAGCATCCATACCCACAGCTTCTCAAGTGCTAAACTGCTTTTTTTAGCAGCTGAAGCTTCTCCTCCAGGTGCAAATAAAGGCCTTCTTCATTTCAGTCTAGTAACTAATATTATATACATTTTAAAACAGATGGCTGCTAAGGAAAGAAAATGCTTTTCACCTTCCCATCTCTGAATAGACTAGAGGATCAAAAGAAGTGGCTACTTGTAGAGGTCAGCAGACAGTGGTCATATTGGTTACTTCAATTAATTAGCCACAGATAATACTTCCTTCTCTTGAGAGCCCAGTTTGGAATCCAAACCTGTTTTTCAGTAAGTTAATATTTAAGATAATTAAAGAGTTTTCTGCATCTAACTAAAGTTATGGTCAGCATCCAAGCAGTTTCACACAAAATCATGAAGATTGATTTAGTCAGCCATTAAATGTCACCCTTTGGCAGGGAAAAAAAAAAAGTGTAACAATAAAAATAACCAATCCTCAAATTATTAGAGAATTCCTTAAATACTTATGTCCCTTGTTTTTAGCATTAACAGATACAGTCAAATTTGTATTAAGCTGCAATTCAAAAGTGTTCAAAGATAACCAACCATTTGGAATTAACCTCTTTCAAATATCCAAGACAAAATTAAAAATAAATTATTCTAGTCAAGGTGTTTTGCATGCTGATTTAAAATGTGATCGAATCTGATCAGCAGGACTTTCAGTCCACGCAGTGCGCCATTGGGATGAGGATTTGACAGTTTCTTTGTATTGTACCTCATTCCCCACTAATCTCTTTTCTGAAAAAAGTACCCTGCCATCCCTCTCCTTCACAACTTGGCCTGTTCTTTCATTTTGCCAAAGACACTAGCATTGCTCCGCTTCTTCCCAGGCATCATTTTTCCCCCCTTCCTCAGTGTCACTCAGAGTGTATATCTCCGAGTCTTTTGTAAAATATGAAACAATATTTTTTTAATTAGAGGAGCAAGAACAGTAAATGTAGAGCTCAGCTTAGATGTTAAGACTTCAAACTCTTCAAGACAAGGACTGTCTAATTTTTTCTGTTACAGCTCCACACAGATAGTTAGTAATATACAAGTAAAATCGTGAAAATGTTCAAATCACTCCAAACTATCAGCAGAAACTGGGTTAAGTGAAGGCAGGCTGTCCTGCATAATATTTCTAGGAGGGAATCTAGTTCTCCTGCCAACAAGCATTACATTTCTCCATTATATAGACATCTCATACTTAGTGCATGCAAATTATGTACAGAATTCCACACAAACCATTGCCAAGAGGAAGGCAAACCATAGCAGATCTATCCTTCTCATTTTCCTGCCTTGCTCCCAAAATAGAAAAAAAGAATGGCTTGGCATCTGGTTCACAATGCTTTCTTCAGAGATGCATTAACGCTGTTCAGTTTGCAAGCAACAGTAGGGTGGCAAGAAATTAAGAAAGATATAATTTGAATTAAGGAAGTTCTCTATGGAAGATTATTATTACTGGCTAAGAAAAGGCAGATTTAGGCACAATGATCTGGGGCAGAGCAAGCTCTTCAAGAAAATAATGGGAGCTCCTTTGCTTTGCATTGTAATTAGGCATATGAAGTCATCTGTTACAACTCAGATGTACGGGCCTGTTCTCAAGTGTTAATGTTCAGAAGATCAGTACTTGTAGTGGTAGGGTTAATAGCATTAAATCTAGTATGTGTCCTCATTGTCCATTAACACTTCTGAAGTAATGAACAACTTTAATGAGAGTGTGAATATCAATATGTTTAGCCATAGAGTAACGGTACTGATGTAACTCTGTGCTAGTAGTAAAACATACCTACAGTCCTTGACAGTTTGGTCTTTTTTTTGTAACTTGCTGTTCTTTTCTCCTAGGTGGTTGTCTTAATTATTGAAACACAGTGCAAAAATGATACTGAAGCTCTAATACACATAGCATACAATAAATTAATTACAAAGAGGACCCTTGCTAAGAGGGAAATTACGTGTAACCTGGATGAATACAATTTAGGTGCTAAGTGTTGCAAGAAATGTGAACGTGGTGAGTATCATTATAAGACTGTGTTGAAAAGTCATTAAGAGTGGAAACCACAACATGCGCAATTGCTTTCTGCTGGGATAGCTAAGCGGCATGCTGTGGTTTTGGATCTGGATGCAATGCTTCATTCTAACTGTATCTTTCTCTATTACAGGACATCATACACTTTAAAAGTATTTCTTGAGCTCAGTGCACCAATAACTTTTCACTACAGATTGTAGTTCTAACATAACATGCTTGTCACAAAAGAACTAAGAATTACATACACATCTTTGAAAGTGGTTAAAAAAGTGCAAGCACAGGCTTTTGCCTACAAGACTCCATATATTAATGGGTTTTCCAATTTTGCCTGTACAGTTTTGTTTGGTGGTTTCTCCTTCAGTCCTGAATTGAAGGAAGAGGGGGGATAACTGGATCTTATGTATGCTATATTCCTGAAGAGCATACATGTATCCATAAAGAATATAGATTCTGTCCGTATTTGTAAATCAAGAAGTATTAGGGATTAAAAAGAAAGTCTGACATAGGTCTTAGAGCTGATGGCTTCTGTCCAAAGGTATTGCAAATCTTAATTCTTGTTTTTCTGTCTCTACAGGTTTTGTTAAAAAGATCGACTGCCCAACAGATATTAGCAAACACTGTGCTGAATGTGAAAATGGAAAGGAGTACCTAGGTCATGTCAATGATTTGGAAGAGTGTTTGAGATGCCGTTCATGTGACAGCATATTCGGTACATCTATAGAAATAGCAACTCTAGCAGCGACTGTTTTTTGATACAGGGTTTGACTGAAGAGTCTCCACAATCCCTGAATAGTGGGTAGCATGCAAATTAAAATGTTTTAGTGGTAGTACTAAGGAATTTATGACAAAGTCATAAGTTTGTCCCCCAGTTCCCTTTCGTCAGGCACGAAGTCGGAAGAACAACAAGCTATGTTGGTCCATTGTTTCTCCTTATATCTGCCTTTGGTCAGCCAAAGCATTCCTTGCAAAACAGACTCTATACAAACTGGTTAGAGTCAAAGAAGAAAAGCTCGCTCTCTTCTTCATCCTCTATTTAAAAGAGAGGTGTTGTAAGAAGCAGGGATGGGAGGATTTCCAATGGCTTCTTTTGTAGTCTTTCATATAATTAATAATATTATTTAAAATTGCTGGAGCTGATAGAGTGATGTCTTTTATACGTTCAAGATGCTGTTGGGTTATAGGATCAAATTATGAGACTATGAGGTGTGCCCTACTGGGTCAGACCAGTGGTCCACCTAACCCCATATTCTGTGTTCAGCAGTGGAGGCAAGAGATGCTATTTAGAGAAAACACAAACGGATCTGTACTTTCGCTGGTCTGTTCCCTGCGAAGTCTACCAGCATCCACAGCTGTGGGAAAGGACATTAGAAGGTCCATCCCTACCTAGTCATTTTCATATCCATTTATGAGCCCTTTGTGCATGAACCTGCTGGGGGACGCCAGGTTCCAGAAATTCACTACCTGTTGCATAAATATCCATCATAGGGTTTGGGTTTTTTTTAAAATCCATTAAACTGATCTCCTACCAGTTCCACCAGGTGTCCTTTAGTTCTAGTATACCTGGATTTAGGGAATGATAGTTCTGTATTCCTCATATCCAAAATAGAGTTTGGTGAGCAGAGAGACAGCTCTCAACTCCAATATAGTTGTACTCAGATCACCTGCTGGAATATCAGTCTTCAGTGCTTTCCTCTTCCTGTTCCTGTAACACTTCCATACGCATAGAAAGTTTTCCTCTCATTAGCTACTATAATAAGCATTTTTGGATGGGTAATGAAGTTGAGTACAGCAAAACAATTCAGCATTTTGTACAGTGCCACAAAAGAAAGTATTAGTTAAACTGAAGAGGAAAGAAAGGGTACTGGGATGACTAGTCACATTATCCCATGGACAGTAATGTAGTTGAAGAGAAGTCAGTAGAAAACATTAGGCAGGAGGAAAATTATCACTGAAGTTCCATGAGAACCATTCTTAGGATCATTCATGTTTGATATTTTCATGAATGGCTTCAACACTGGTTTCACAGTAAAGCTTCATCAAGTTTTGAAAAATAACATGTTTTCCTGTTACAGCAGGGCACTGAATGTGATAACTCAAAAATTCGCTTCTATTCCTATATGCCTATGAAAATAGCTTTCATAGTGGGTAGATACTTAAAGTAATTTTTAATGCAGAAATAATTTTTCATAGATGGAGATAGCTTCATCATATACACTGAGGATAGGAGAAAATTAATTCACTTGTTTTGACACTTAAGCAGGGAATATGTTAGCCAAAAGACAGTGGAATTCCTCACCATTGGAGGTCCTCAAGAAGAGATAAACTTGTTGTCTGTCAGGGAGAGTAAAGAACTTGTCTCTGACATCAAGTAGGGAGATGGGTTATGTGATCTTCTGAGTTTCCTTCTGGCTTTACACTTCTGAATTGGAAAAAGAAGCTGACAACATTTGGCAGTGCCAAATGACTCCCCTTCCAGCAAGTACTTTATCGTGTGATCAGTTTTTTGAGCTCTTGGCCAGCAGAGGTCTCTTTGCCATCTCTGTATTTCCAGTACTCCGGCAGCAGGGCTCCTTATAAAAGCTATGTTGTTCTTACGATTAAGTCTCACCCGTGCCAGCAGTGGTAGAGCTAAAAGCATGTAAGTCTGAGGACAAGAGCTTGTGAGCAGAGGCCTGCTTTTAAGGCCTATTTTTTCAAACTAACAAACTTTAAGAAATTTATTTTAGGTTTGGTGGTTGCAAAGAACTGTACCTCAGCACAGGACACGGAATGCACCTGTGCAAAGAACTATTTTTGCAATTCTTCTCAACCATGTAGCTACTGTTATCCATGTACCATGTAAGTTTATGCCTTCATTGTTAAATACGAAATTGTTAATGTCATATGTTATCACACTTTTTTCCAGCCAGTTTCAAGACAGAGGCTAAGGTAATGTATAACCCAAGGGAGAACATACTAGTTTTCCTTTGACTTAGCTTGTTGAGCTGGCTTAGCTCAGTCAACTTCACTTGCATCCATGCA
The DNA here is from genome assembly GCA_013401315.1 of Balaeniceps rex. Taxonomy (NCBI): domain Eukaryota; kingdom Metazoa; phylum Chordata; class Aves; order Pelecaniformes; family Balaenicipitidae; genus Balaeniceps; species Balaeniceps rex. Next base: position 42,152 of record VYZW01037179.1, on the reverse strand, counting down.
GGCTTTCCAAAGGCACGCAGATAAACTTGTATACATCCACCAAGTCTGTATATACTTTTCAAAAAAGTAATGAAGTATCTGAGCTTTCCTGTTGTCTTTGTGTGATCTACTGTTACATCTAGAAAATCATTTCCGCACTTTTTTCCACTCCCATACCTTTCCATACCATTTTCATACCTATTAAATTCCAAACTCCAACATCTCGATATATGAAATATTTAGCTGATAAAAAGTGTTAGAAGATTTTTATTTGCTCTGTTGACAGAGTTTGTAAAGAGAGAAACAAATCCCATAATAATTTTTGTTCATGTTTTCTGCAGATGTGAAGGTGGTGTAGTTGAAAAACAATGTACTTCAACTTCAGACACTGTGTGCAGAATGAAAGGTACCTTTTAAAACTTAGCATGGTCTAGCATCTGCTGTATTTTGAGAGGCTACTGCAATTGTACTGTTCTACACAATGGCCCACAGTGATTCCTGACAGCTGAGGACATCATATCTACTGGGGCCTGTACTGACCTGCGGAGCATGATTGCTCTTTTCTCTTGATCACTGCGCAGATGTAGGAGCTATTACTCCTTTTAGAGTTGACTCGTGATAGGTAAGACTTTAACAAAGAGGTAGCTTCTGCTGTTAGGAGCCAACAGAAAGGCTTTTATAATCTGACACAACCTTGCTTAGAATTTAGAATGTGTGGCTGTATTGCATTTCTTGACTTAACTTTCCTGTAATGTTTCCAATGTTCTAGCAGAAACAGGAGTGCCATGGTGGGCCATTGCTTTGAAAATTGCCATATTACTACTACTAGCAGCAGCTGGAGCAATATTCTGGTGTAAGTGATTTCCTATTCCTTATTCCTATCATACTCTGAATAAGATACTCAGCTGCTTACTCGGATGTAATTTTATATTCTTGGAGTCCAGAGGAGAGATATACTCTGTCCTGGATTTTAAAAATGCTTTTTTGTTTCAGACAAGAGAAGACAGAAGGGTCTTACTAGCAAGGAGAACCTAGGTGAAACAGTCCCCAAATCAGAGGTTTCTTGTGTAAGTATTGTTGCTTAGATCACAAAAACCTCAGCTTCATGCAAGGAACTTTGTTCCATTTAAATTACACTGGGACTCCCCAAGCATGTGCATGCCTCCCTTCCATGACATTAATGAAGTAAATTTCACCATGAGGATTCGTTTGGGAGAAGTAAGAGAAACCCTGTATTATTTCTTCAGAATTTGTTGCCATGATTCCTAAGTTACATGACCAAGATCAAAACTTCATAAATCCTCAGGCCTCCACTGACCCAAGGTACCTGTCCCCATGCATACTTTTAGGCAATGGCAATTGTGAGGTGATTCCCCAAGCTTACCCAAGTCGAAAGAGGTCTGTCTGTCTGATCCGATTCCCTCGCTCATAAAACAGGGGAATCATAGAGAAAACTAAAAGAAAATTACAGATGTCACGAAATGTGTTTATCCTCTTATACAAGGTTGGTGTTTTACAAAACTTGTTTCTATGCATTTCTCTCTTGCTTCTCTTTTCAGGAGAATGTACCTCTCATATACACAGGTAAGAGACAAGTAATTTCTCAAAATTCAGTAGAAGAAAAAAAATACAGACATGTAAATCCTACACTAAAAAAAGGGTATTTTTGTGTAGACTTTGCCACTGCCTAGATCTGTCATTCTAGCGCAACAGTGAACACTTATTAAAGAAATGCCAGTTTGTATTGTGCTTATTAAGGCATTTAGTGGTATCATGAAAGTTTTGCCTCAGGAGGAATTTTTGTTGTATAGGAAGCAATTACTAATTGACAACAGGTGAATTTCTGTTCTGCATGTGGTACAGACACTAGGAGGCAGCAAGCTGGATTTCTAGAATCATGGATAATTATGATAATGGCATAGTCCCACAGCCAGCAGTGGGAATCACAGAAACACAGACCTACCTTATGTTCAAGGGCAAATCCACAATAGTAACACACAATAGGAAAAGAACATAAGCTCCAAGGCTGTATCACAACAAAAGACCTGTCCTGTTCCAGGACTTTTCCCAACTCTGTTTTGAGCAAAACAGGTACATGAGGGATGACCAGACTTTAATGATAGAGAGGGACAGAATAGGTTACAGAGGGAACTGAGATTCCATTTCAAGTGGTAGAAAGCAATATGGATGCAACCCTAAATATTTTAATTACCTAGCATTTGGTAGGAACATGTAAAAGCAGACCCGCTATATATTGTAAAAAATCACATATAAAACATACTGAATCATGAATACCTGAGACTTAGTCTGTTTTGGGTAGGAAAAGTATCAACTCTGAGTGCAGGTGATAAAAACCAGTAAGATATAAGTGCCAAGAGCATTAATTTCCTTTTATGCTTTTAGATGTTGACCTGAGCAGCCATGTTGCTGGTATTGTGGAAGAGATGACACTCCAAGAAGTCAAGACATTTGTTCGTAATCACAAAGTACCAGAACCTGTCATAGATCAAACTGTTCGGGATTATGTTAATGATACATCTGAACAGAAGATTAAGCTGTTTCAAGTCTGGTATCAAAGACATGGGATGAAAGGAGCCTATGGAACCCTAATAAGCAGCCTGAGAGAGTTTAAAATGTGCACTGCAGCTGATAAAATTGAGGAAAAATTGAAGGCAGCTGTTTCCAGCTGTCAGGAAGGGGGACAGTCTTATAATGATGACACTGAGCAAAGCAAAACCTGCACTCAGGAAGGTAGAAACTCTCACAATGATAGTGCTGAGCTGAGTAAAACCTGTTCTGGTAGTTTGGAAGAGACATAGCACAGAGTCATTTGAAAATTATTTCTGACTGAATGAGTATTTTTCTAATAATATAAATAACAAAGCTTTTAAATGCCATTTTCATTGGCAGTTCTGACTGATTCAAGGAAGTTGTAATATGAACAAGGAATAACTGATTTTTGTAGCAGTATCTTTCATTTAAAAAAAGTTTTAGCTTTTTTTTGGTTGTTAAGAACTGGGAGGAGAAGTTTTATGGCTTATTTACTAAAAGGTACAATGTAAGAGTCCAGGATTCACTACAAGAAGAAAGAAGTAGTCATTATTTGAAGAAAAGGTTTAGTCTAAATGTATGGTCCTGCGTTACTTAAACAATGTAATGTTTTCTTACATTAAAATTGTGGGATGTTGCATTTTTCAAAGTGAAAACTGGTGTTTATGAAGTGTACCAGGAACAATACTGGAACAAAAAAATTATATAATATACACCTGATTAATTTTTAATATAGGTGTTGCTGTGTAAATAAATTCTACTCTGTTGTAAATGGGATTTCTCCCTTGTATAAAAGCACCTGTGTGTGTATATAGAGTTTTGTGAGTGTGTGTATATGTGCAAGTTTTCCATGCAAAAGCTCTCAGTGCTGAGTAATAATTATTATTTCCCTTGTTCTTTGCAATAATTGCAAAGCCTTTTCTAATGCTAAAACCCTTCAAAGAAGCAGGAGCTGAAGCAGCACAGCAGAACTATGATTTTTGGAAGGCAACCTGCAGAAGCTATGAAGTCTCCATAAGCAAGTGTGCAACACTAGCTTTTCTAATGCAGGACCTGATACGATGAAAACATCATTGTCATTAAAAAAAACAATCCACATAGTGCATGACTTCTGTCTTTCCTTCTTATCGTGCAACCTATAGATGTCATTTTTAAGTTTTCTTTTACTCAGGCTAGTAAATCACAAAAAGGGAGAGCACTCTCCTGAAAAAGAACACCTTACCTTTGTTCTGTCACAGAGTGCAGAGGGCTCAGCTCCTAAATTCAAAGAACCAGTAGTGCTGGCTGCTTTGCAGCAAGGCCTTTCCCACTCGCACACCCATTTATGCAAAGTCTCACAAAATCTTTCAACAGAAGAGGAGACCTCTGTGGAAAGATTTTTCCAGGTCACACAGTAACCAGCATGACTTTCTTCTTTGGCTTTGCCATCAGTTCCCTAGAGAGAATCTCCAACCAGTGTCAAGACTCAGCCAAAACATGAGGAGACCTGCCTAGGCTTGCTCCCACCTGCCAGCCAGAGTGTGCTGCTGTGTGGGGTAGGGTCCAATTGCTGCCATCTGGCCACCGGGGGTGTGGAAAGGGCAGGGCAGGTCTGGCAGCTGGGTGCCAGGTGCTGGCAATCAAACCCCAGGCAACGCCGGGTGCCCACAGCTGCATGGGGTTGCTCCAAAAGGTCATGTTTCTAGAAGTGAGGTGCCTGGGAGGGCAGTGGGTGGCCCTTGAAAACAGCTAGAAATCTGTGTGTGGCATTCAGCAGGAGCCAGAAAGGAAAGGCAGGACTTAGATTAGCTGCAAAAACTTTAGGCCTTTCATAGACTTGATCTGTCGAAGGTCTGAAGGACACACTGCGTGTTTTGTTGCCACGCCCAGACCCAATTTAGGTTGTACAGCTCTTCCCCAGGTCTCCAGCACCACATAGATGCTAAGTGTGCGGAAAAACCTTCCACCCCACTTTGGAGCCTCTTGCCTCTAACCTTTCTGAATTTTCTAAGTGTCTAATCAATCAGCTTGCTACTGCTATACTGCCAAAATCCCCACACTGCTGTTCAAAGGAAAACCTTCAGGCTGCTGTAGCTGGATGGTTTAATAGCCATGCACCAGACTTGTGCACCTATGGACTGATTAAAGCATAGCATTGTATAAATGACTCGTGTCTGTGCTATCTGTGTACGGATCTGACATGCTGCGACAGGGTGTTGCTCATTGCCATGTTTTGGCCAGGCCCCACATATATAGGAGAATGAAATGTCTGCCTTTCAGAAAAGCAGCACGGCAGTGGTGTAGGCTGTGCCATCTTTCCTAGGTTGCAGTTATGTAGAAGCACAGCCAAGACAGGAAGGAAGGAAAGCTCCATGCTCGCACAAGCCCTGGTAGACAGGCTGCTCCCTATACCATGTCCCACCCAAGAAGGCATAGATGTAGCTTAAAGGTATGTTGGCAGGTGCTTGACTTGAACTTTGGCTTTTCTTGTCATCTGGTTTTATCTCTCAGAGTGAGGTATCTGGCCACCAGGAACTAAGGTTGTCCACCTCTCAGGCCTTCAGTGGGTCAGTTAGCATAACTGATCTGAACTAGGCAGATCTTCAAACAGAGGCAACAAACCTCGTAAATTTGTGGCAGTGAAACAGAATGAGAAATTTTTCTTTAATCACATTGGAATTCCCCAACCTCAGTATAACGAGGATGGTTAAAAAAAAAAGGTCCCTGAGCAATGAGTCATATTCTCCTTAGGAGACATTTGCAAGGCTGAACCCAGAATGCCATTAACTCTGGTGGTTAGCATACATCATAATTTTTTTTCTTAACTGGAACACTGTGCAGCAAATAAGAGGATTGATTATATTGTGCAGTTGGTTTTCCGAAGGAGTGCATATGTGTCTACACTGCAGTCAGCAGTGCAGGGTAGAGCTATCTGATCAAGTTTAAAGTACCTGGACCACGGACCAAAAGCGATTCAGTTCTGCCGACCCACGGTAATACATCAAGCTTTCCATTGCCTCCTGCTTCTGGCCTCATTTTCAAACTGGGGCTGCAGAGGAAAATGATACCAAGCAGGTTATATTAGCACTGTTACACCTTCGCTCTCACCTTTTGGTCTCAGAAGGGAAGTCCACACAGAGTCTCATGCTGATAAGCTTTAGGTAGGGGGAAAAAATAAAAAAGAAAAAATGAAAGCAACAGAAATGACTGAAAAACAGAAAACAGAAACTGTCCTGTTTTATGGAAACCCAGCATCAGAAAAGCAAGTGGAAACTGAAACAGAAACTTGCCCAGGGAAGAATGACTTGGCACATTTTGAAAAGCAGATTACAAAGGGGAAGCTCCCTCTTCAGGAGGCAAAACTTTGCAAAACACATTTGTTACTTAAATAGTAAAACCAGAACAACTGTTATTTAAAGATAACAATAGAAGAGCAGGAACATAGAAATAAAAGGCCAGAAGCGTGATCTTACTTCAGTCCCCTGCAAATCGAAAGCGACCACACGAGCGAGGGGTCTGTTCAGAAATTCCACAGGCTGTTTTGCTGTGCGCACCCACCCCCATCTGCACACCCATGCTGCAAACTGTAGAATAGCTCCTGCTGCCCTGCAAGCAAACCAAACACCTGTGAGAAGACAGAAACAAGATCAGTATTACAGTGTGGCACTGGAAGAAAGCAGGAGACATTCAAGACAGCTCCAGTATACAGGATTGCTGCAATATGAAATAAATTATTTTTAAAGGTATCCTGCAGGCTGCCAGTTCTTGAAAAGACATGGCTGAGAAATGAAGTGCTGAGTACAAAGAGCCTGAAATGTTTCTGCACAGATAGCATGACAAGCATATTAAAATGTGAGAGACCTGTAGGCTTATTTCCTGTATGGAGGAGAAAGAAAAACAATACAAACAAACTCGTGAAAAGAATAAAACTGTATTGGGAAAAGCCTTGGAGTTAGACAGTTTTCTTGTTGTGAGGGAAGACACAACCTCAACATTCACATTCCTCTCTTACCGTTTGTCAATACTTTGATTTTGGACTTGAAAGGGAAGCTCGCATTCCGGCTATCCCACTGCTAGCAAGAGGAAAAATGCCCACCATGTGTATCTGGCCTCTAGTATGGAGCTGCGGTTGAGAATTATGAGGGATGTGGGAACAATCACAAAACTTAATGTACAGTCAGTGTTTTCTGGATAGCTTTGCGGTGGTTTTAGTTCAAGTTCCTTTCCAAACTGAAAGCAAGACTTTTAAGGCAGACAGGGTGCTAGAGGGCCCTTTCCCACAGCTTTACACAGAGGTCTCTCGCTCCCCCAGTAAACCAGCAACTGTGACAAAGTGCTATTTCCATATCAGACAACCTAGCGGGGAATCAGCAAAAAATGTCTGTGATCCCAGGGATGCTGAAAAGAGGGTCCTGAACAAACGCAGGGGAGGAGTTAGTGATGGAAAGCAATGGCAGGAGAGAGCCAAAGGTGCAGTCCTTGGAGGGACAGCACTCAGCCTCCCGTGCCCCGGGGGCATGCAGCACACGGAGGTCACTGACCCTGCCTCCCATACATCTTCCTTCCCGCAGTGATGTCCATATGGCTGGTTGTCCACAGGAGAGGATAAATATACCTGTATGTGTGTTGTTGGGATATGAACAAGAAATGAGGAGGCAGAAGTATCCAGTTTCATTTCCTGCATATTTATCCCACAGTCACTAATAGGATTGATACGTTTTCCAGATTATCAATACCTGAAGATTCACGTTCTCTTTCTTGGTCTTTTCCTGGTCCTTCCTTCATACTATATGAAGATCCCTCTCCAGACATATCTCTCGGATAGCTGAAGGGAACATTTTACAACATTCCTCCAATTGCTCTGATGCCCAGTCAGGCCTCTGGCAAGCCAGCCTCCGTCCCTGCTGGGGCTGGCTGTGCCCTGGCACCTCCGCTCTTCTGGGTGGGGACCGCAGTTGTCACTGCAGGTCATGGGGAAGGACGGCCGTGACCTGGGCTGCTCTCAAAGGGTCTCGAGGTTCAAGGTCTGACTCTAAGACATGAGGACAATACCTATTCCTGTACTTTCGGGGGCAGGGGGCGACTAAGTTTATACCAGACAGTGCCCCCTCATTTGTCCAAGAACAGATAGTGGTCACTAAATAATTCAGTATTTTTGAACCTCTCAAACAAATCTCTTCAAATTTAAACTCCTTTAAACTTGTTTAAACTTTAAACAACCACCCTGGGTGGTCGTGGTGGCTGTTTTGGGGGGAGAAGGGAGGTAACAGCCAGAGCCTGCCTCACTGTTCACAGAAAGCACGCACCAAGGGCTGCAGACTGCCTTTCCCTGCCCCTGCTCAGCAGGTGGCAGCCTGCATCCACGCAGTCCCACGCGTGTCCCCTCCTCCCGGTCCCCGTGCACACCCCCGGGCTGGCTTGGCAAGGATGGACAGCCTGCAAGAGCTCCTTCCCAGGCTCTGTGGCTGGCTCGCTCTCTGGGGCATGAATTAGTCTCACGGGGAAAGGACTTTTCGTAAATGAGCTCACACACGAAGCAGGCAGCAGACTGGCTATGACAAGGGCACGAAGCCTTGCCCTGGTAGAGCTAAACCTGCAATCTGGCTGAGCCAGTTCCAACTCCAATTTTACATGCGCTCCCTCAAGTCATGTTCCACAAGACTTAAAATGACACCTACAATGTCATAAAATGTTGTGTGACAGCTTTTGTAATGCTCCTCATATGTGAAGACGAGCACAGCCTGACTCACTTCAACTAGCCCTAGGATTAAGCAGCTCAAGAAACTCCCACACTTCAATGCCAAACTCTGCTGAAGCACAGCGGATGACTTGCCATCACCAGTTTTAAGTTTAATACCACATGGAAAAAACTGTGTCATAACAAAACATTCGGGCTGCAAACGGAACACTCTGAAATCTGGAATTGGCGCTGTTACTGAAGTACGTGCAACATAACCTGTGCCAACATGAATGTGCATTGCAGTAAAGTCTTAATAGATGTTCACATACAAAATAAAACAGTAACATATGCAACTGCCAAGATACCAATCAAAGGTAGGCGTCAGCAGTGGCTCAGAAAGTCTAGGAAAGACGGGATGGCTGTCCTGAGATTTGGCCCTTTGAAGGGTAGTCTCTGTATCACCATAATCAAGTGAAAAAGCAACTGGTGAAGATGGGGGAGGAGAAGGGGTGGGTGGGGACAGCTTAGAGGCTTTCTGGAGGAACTGGCTTATGAATAATACCCTTAACTGCTACAACATGCTATTGTAAATGGTCTTGTCTTCTCTCTCTTCCAGGCTTGTAAGTTAGCCTATAATTTTAAATAACTATACATTAAATGCAGTTTTGACTTCTGTTCTAGCTATAGAAATGTTGGGAATAACCACCTCAGGAAGCTTGCTGCCAAGATTTTTTTTAGTCTTACAAAATCTATGGCTGTTGCTTCCATCAGAAAAACTGGAATGACTATGAGTGCTTGAAAATATGTAATCCTGCACCATGAGACATCAGAGCTTGCAAAGTACTCCATGTATTATGCTTTATGTTAGCTCTATTTATGTATCTTTAGCAAACAGCAAATCAGCAACTAGCTGTGCAAGGTACACAGCTCCTTTACTGAGATGTCTTTCCTGAGAAAGCATCTTACTGTAGGAGCTTTATTCAGATCTCCATACAGCACTCAAAAGCCTTTCCCTGACGTCAGGCACGCTGGTGTAAGGAACTTCCAAAGAGCAGCCCATAAAGATGCTATAAGGAAAGTAATGAGCAATGTTTCTTAGCGGAACTTAAGTAATAATAGGTTACATGGGCAGGTACTCTTGGCACCCTTTAGGGAGCCCAGGTTAAGTGGTTTGTTGAACAGTTACACTAACAGGTGCTTCCAAGGTTCCTGAGCTGTGTCCCCACTGCAAGGTACTTGGGGCTCAATGCCTATGGACTGCAGAACAGAGTTACATTTACTTGGTGACCCAGGGAATATACGCTGCAGGGGAGAGCCAAGGAGACGCGTGGAAAATTCATGGGGTTATTTGTCCTCTCATCATTTACAACTTACCTTTACAACGGTAAGACTCTATTAACCTGCTGTCAGTGCCACTTTTTAGGCTCTCTTTTTATTTGTAAATGAAAACAGATGAGTAAATTCATGAGCTGGAATTTGGGCGCTGGACACAAGATGAAAGCTCTGTTCTGTGTAAGGGCTGGAGTCAAACAGTCTTTCAGAGACCAGGTTCCTCCTCCCTCCTCGAAAGACATTCCTACATACATCACAATAAAACTGCATAGATCCTCCAGGAAATGCAGTTTTCAACATCCGTCATAACTCATAATGCATCCCATATAACTCGTCCAAGTCCAAACCAACTACCAACAGAATGTGCAAAAGCATTTCTCAGAAATACTGTTTTCCTACTTTCTTCTCTCAGCTGTGGACCTATTCCAAAGAAAGATAGTAATGTATTCATTGTTTACTTAAATGGAGGAAATGGTTCTTCCAAATGTGACTGAAAATACTGTTGGTCAAATTAAATCCATACATTATGTCTGGACAGCAACCAGGTCCAGAAAATTTCAGCAAATCAAAGAAAGCATTAGAAGCTGTAAGTAGTTCAAAATAGGACTTCAAGTGAAATCCTGCTCTACTTGGATTCAAGTTAGCAATTGGGATCAAAGAGGCAAACTATTATCACTAGAAAAGAAGAAGATTTTTTCTTTTCTAGGCAGCATTGCACCTGAGGATCTAATCAGTCATCAGCTTATACTCACTACTTAACAAATCTGAGCAGACTTACAGACAACCTTAGTACAGATAAGTCTATAGGGGAGTCCATGACAGAGCCAAAAAGCAAAGCAGACTTTTAAAATCTAAAAATACTAGAACAGCCTTCTTGGAGGTAAAGGCATGACTTAAAATGGGATGATGCCTAGCTCTTTGGTGTCTTGCCACACTATCAAACACAGAAATGCAAGTCAAATGTTCTTCCTCCTTCTTCCACTCTAACCTCATACTAATTGGCGCAGTACATGTTAACATTCACATGAGATGTGGCAGAACCCAGCTGGAATCCCCTTCCCTGCTCTGGAGCAGAAAATTGCATGCAAGTCTCGCACCTCCCAGAAGCATGAGTCTGGGCTATTTGAGGACATCTCTTTCCTGATCACTCTTATTGAAGCTGTTCCACTATATGTAATTAAATTTTCATTGCTCTGTAAGGTTGAAATTGATTCTTTCTGTTCCAGGGGATGCCTAAACTATTAGGTTATTCACATTAGTAATCTAGTGGACCACATGCCACAGGAAAGGCAGACAAGGAATTGTCCAGTTGTGAACCCAACTAATTCACAGGGGCCCAGCAGCTCAGCACCGAGAACTCACTTGTAGACACTGGCATCTACTGAGCTATTAGGTAGCTTCTAAATTCTTCTGTGGGACTCATTTGGGTTAGATTGCAGGAGGTAGCAAGAGCAAATAGCATACTGTGAAGGCAGTGTTGCACTATAAATTTTTTACTTTGTCACACTACACTGTCCTTCGGAATTTTTTTTTGTTTTGTTCTTTTTTCCTAATAAGGTACCTGGGACTTTCCTCTTTGAGAATACAGTAGTTTACTCTATCAAACAGGAAATTAAGTCTTCTAGCTAAGGTGAAACCCAAGAATTTTTTCCTGTTGAACAATGGACTCCAGAGGGAATTCCTATTTAAAAAGAAAGGGCTGGAAATTCCAGCCACCTTAAAATAGATGCACCCAGTCCTTCTGCTTTAAAAGCTACTGGTTACTTTCCGAGACTCATAAGACTAGAAGGGACTTTGAAAGGTTATTTACCCCAGTCCTTGCCCTGAGGCAGGATTAACTAAAATGTTTTTGTCTTATCTTAGAGAGAGAGACCCCAAAACTCTCTAGGTGATTCATACTGATGTTTCACAAGCTCTATTCTTAAAAAGTTTGTCTTAATATCAAAATGAACCTTTGGTGTATTTTCAGTCCTCTACATCTTGCCATACCCACTATGACATGGAGAAGAGATTGTTCCCTTCCTTTTTACAACAGCCTTTTACATATTTGAACATCATTATCATGCTTCCCACCTCATCTTTTTTGCTCCTTTAGGCTACACAGCACCAGTTTGTTCAGCCTTTCATTGAAGGGCACATCTTCTGCACAATGACAAACACACAAAAATGAAAAGAACATTTTTTTGTGCTTTTCTGCATGATCACATTAGCATGATTAAGCATGCTAATTCAGTTTACCCTTGAATTTCCCTTTGGTTCTCTGTCTTTGAAACTTGCTAATTAGTCCCCAAAGTAGGAATGTATTTTTAGATGCATACATTTCTGTGTACGTTGCAATCCAGAATTAAACAAGTAGGGACTTCTGACTCTCCCTCAGGTGGCAATATGTATGCTTAGGGGTATAAAATGTCTAATCCAGGTTTCTTTTTGAAAATCCTCCAGGGGAAATGTTGCTTTCATCAGGATGAAGTCTGTATTCATCCAGTTTAGATATATGATCTGTGCATCTGTTTCCTTTATTCTGCTGTGATGCTGGGGGTCTGCTGAGGAATTCTCTTTCCTGCCTCATCCTTATTGTAACAAGGCCACAAATATGGAGTTTATTTCTTTAAACAGATGCCTTTTTCTGTTATTGTGTCAGGTCCTAAATGCATTTCTTAACTTTTATAAGATCATTAAATCCCTGGAAATGTTAGGAGTTATGACTTCAAAATTACAAGAACAAGATGTTAACATTTTGTGCTAACCAGAGTCCTTTAACCCCTGCCCCTTGCTGTGACAACTTTGCCGCTTTACCCATTTTCTCAGTATTTATTTACAAGATACAGCCAGACCACTACCAGAAAAATTAATGTAATTGTGAATTGTCTAAAATCAGTGTTTTCCTGGAATTAGTCTTTAAAATTTAATTTCAGTGTAACTTATGCTCCTTGTGACTGCAGCTCTTTCTGAATCATTGTAACGACTTTCTGAATCATTATAATTAACCAACTCCTTCTCCGCTGTTGGCACACTGCAGGCAGTCAAAAAAGGTGCTGACTCATTATTTTAAGACCTTTAACTCCTGGTGTGCCCTACCTCCGCTGCTGTCCCCACAGGGTGGCCAACACACTAAATGGGTTATGAGAGCACATGCGATAACCTGGATAAACAAAATAAAGGTGGCGGCTACTGGGAAACAGGCATCATGTACCCTAAATTTCACATATCCATGTGTCCTGCATGCCATTCACTACTGGTGGGATTCCTTTCATGTAAGGGATTTGTCAACATTGTTGGTGTATTGATCACATGACTAAGACCCTACAGATGTAATTATTTTGTGGTCTATCTCTGCCCTGAAGAAGAGCAGTTGTCAGATGACACTGGTGAACCAGTTTGTTCCCAGTATAACTTTGGATTCCAAACAATTTTTGGAGCTTGAACCTATGTAGGGATCTAATCTGCCGTTTGGATCTACATCCTTAGAGATGCTATATGACTCCCCAGCTTGGAGGGAAGCTCTGTGCTCCAAGCTGGGCACTGGCTCCTTTGGGACCTTTCCCTACACCAAGAGTCAGCCTTGCTGCATTCTGCTGAAGTGAGGCAGAAAAGAAAAACAAATATGGAAAATGTTTAACAGAAAGCCCATTTGAACGTAAATAAAGCAAACAGCATATGCGACAGCAACATAAAACTGTTTGGAAGAGCACAGTGCTAGAGGGCTGCCAGTGGTCACACAGCTAAAACACTTCCAGGATCTGGCACATCAGTCACAGTGTTTATCATAAGCCAAAACACAGCTTGATTCAGCAAAACAGTCAAGCACTGCACGTGACCAACATCTAAAAAGTCACTCTGAGGACACACAGGTGTGTTGCAGTTTTAGATACGGTAGCGTTTGACAGAAGTTCATCTCAGCGGCCTCTCCACACACCCACTAACCTGCCAAAGCTCTACATTTATAGTGGCATTTAAACATCCATGTTAAAATATGCAGAGCACTACTGTAAATGGACTGTAACTGCAGACATATAGATATGTCATATTTTGTCCTTTACATGCAATCTCTTTATGTGGCCACAGTGGTACAGATGTCCAGAACATAAGAAACACATGTCAAAATTCACTTTCTTCTTCTAGAAATCTGTTTTTCTTTTTCCATCTGCACATCTGTTACTTTTAGTTATGCCAGATAACAAAAAGCTAAGGGCACTTCCAAAATGAAAGCAACAAAGATGATGGTGCCTCACAGATGCAAACACCCCCACTGGTACCACAATGCCAACCTAATGCCTTCCCACCTCCCCCTGGGATTAGCAGCACTGGGGACAGCCAGGCAGACAGACAGCAGGTTTCTCTCTGAGTGTTCAAGATTGGATTGTCATAGAGCAGTTATAGGATAGACTGTAGGGAGACAGTCCTAATAATTAGGAAGAACTGTAAATACGTGGTAGGGACCCAGCTAGAAATCACAGATGATTACGTATGGGATGCAAGCAGAAACCTAAGATGAAGCAGGAAAGGACCTGGCCGGAAACCAGGCTGAGGAGACAGATTCAGTAGAGGGGAGTCCCAACAGATTCCCAAAACAGGCCTGTATTTTCACGGGAACACAAACTGCTATCGCTTGGAGATTGGAAGTTCTGACTAAACAGAACCAGGAGTTTGTGCAGGCACCATACTACAACCCCACCTCAGTCCAGCACCCCAAATTCACTGATGGACGTTACCCAACTTTGCCTTAACATCAGAGCCAGACAACAGTAATTCAACCTCCTCTGGGGAAGTCTCCTGTATATCTACGCTACTACCTTCCCCAAGGCGAGTATAAGGATTGCCTTGAGCAGAAAATTGCAGATAGTGCTGGAGGCTCCATGTGCTGGTATCTGATCCATGGGAATATGGAGGCTGTATGAGAAGAAACGCACAGGTAAGTAGGTAAATTATTAAAAAAAAAAAAGTAACTGTAAATTAAAGGAAGAAAGTAAGGGATGCTATTGAAGCACAAAACAAAACAAAACAAGTCTTATGGCTTCCTGTATGTTTGTTTGATATTTTTTCTGCCTTGGCCTTACCAATGTCAGTATAAGGTGTTTTCCATGCCATTGCTATAGGCAACGCAGCTAAACGCAGATGATTTTGGATATTTAGCTATAGTCAAAGAAAGTGCTTCTTATTTACAATAGGCACTATATCAAGCCTAAGCTTACTAGAAGGAAGAAAATTAATAGATTGAATTTTCCTCACATTTAGATGGCTGGCATAACTCATTCATTTCAATAGAATTAATTTCTAACAGTGTAAGTTAGAGTGGAATTGTAATAGGATGATGTCTCCTTACCACAGGACTCAAACTACATCTTCCAGAGAGCTGGCAGCACCTCATGGCTGCCCACAGCATTATGCAGTGGCTGCAGAAACTTTCAGTTCCATCTGTGTGTGGAAAGAATAAAAATAGAGAACTGAAGAAGACTGGTTTTGAGATGTGTAGGGAAAAAGTCCAAACCAAGGGCTACAGTGTGTTGTATCATGGTAAATCACAGGAAGAGAACTTCCTATTACCTAATATAGGAGGAGCAAGGAAAAGGAAATATAATACATGCAAATTTGATACTTAATGAGATGTTGACCCGAAATAATTCCAGGACCTAAATTTAAATAGAAAGGTATATTTGGGTTTTGCTTTTATTAATTGGATAAATGTCAATATTCAGTTTTCCCATTTTTTAGATTTAAAAAAAAACATGGAACGGTATAAACATTTTACTGTCTTTCAGAAAGCTAGACCATTTAAACAGCTGCAGCCATACCACTTCAAGTGGAAGATAAAACTTTTGCACAATAAACAATGTGACAGTGGCTTCACATAGGCTACAGCTGCAAAAATTTGGTTTTCCTCCTTCACTGTTAAATGGTGTCAAAAAAATAGCCAAACTGCATATATGGCCACATATCTTTCTCCCTATCCTTCACCTACCTATTCTTAAACCTCAGGCTATCTTGTTTCTTGGGTTGTACTTAGATTTCTGTCATGGCCTCTAGCAACCCCAGTGTTGAGGACAGAAATACACCAGAGCATCTAAGCTTTTTTGGTTGATGTTACTTAGGGGTCATCACTTCAGTGGGACCTTAAAGCCCACAAAGTCCTATGCTAGCCTTGTGCCTTTTCCCGAAGGTGCAGCTGTCTAGTCCTCAGTTTCCTTGCCACACCTCTCTGGGGGGAGCGGGATCCATGGCCCTGTACATCACTGCGCAGTGCAGCAGTGCCCAGGCGGTTCCCTTAGCCCCCCTCCGGTAACGCACGTACGCAGCTCTCCTTTGTCACACGTCTGCATCGGCTGCACTTGGAACAGCACAGCCTATTGCTGCAAGAGCAGCGGGTCTGCTGCTGTTGCAGAAAACTGGATTTGTTGCACACTCACACAGAGACTGGGTGTGCAATGCATACACAGTCAACGTAACACTCCTTGAAAGCACTGGAGCTACTGTTCAGGCATGGTGCAGCCACCCAGTGAGGTGTGTGCATGCTCAGGGAGGACAGCAGCAGGGAACAGGCTGCCACTGACAGAATAATTGGTGCAAGCAACTGCCAGCCACCTTCTTCCTCAGAAGTAACCTGAGAGCACACAGGGACTGAGCCAAAGAATTGTTCTGGCAACAGAAATAGCTTGAACCTGGCCACCTTGAGCTCCTCAGCCCCTCCTATCCGGTATATGCCCATCTTTTTCTATCCTGGAAACCACCATGTGCAGTTCAGGATGACAGACAAGGAGACAGTACCCAGCTTTGTTCCCACAACCTGCTAATATATACCTGGGGCAAACAGGAGGAAGAATGTTGGATGCTTTGCCTGGTCTTGAGGGCATCTGCTTCTCACCTGGCAGCGGTGCATCCTTGCCAAGGATACTGTTATGCACGGAAACTTTCCACTGATCCTGCAAGAAGAGGAATTTTATCAGCCCTTCCTTGAGGTTCCTCATTTTCTCTCCTCTGTCACAGGTATATTCTAGAACAGTAACTAGGACAAAAAAATCTGTGGGCTTGGTAGAAGTCTATTTTCTACCAAGCCCACAGCTTTCCTGTCCTAGTTAGCAGAAGGGATCAGAAGTCCTGCCTTTCAGGACACATTGCTTTCAGTGCTTGGTTCCTCCCATAGCATCCACCCTTACCAGGGGAAGTAGCCCAGATTTCAAGCACCTTTGTGGAGCATTTCTAGATGTTTGCTTTTGCACTGTGACATCCTAGTATGCCTCTCTGCACTCTCTCCCCAGGGAAAGGCAGTGACTCTCCGTGCCTGGCAAATTTACTATGACATAAGCCACCAATGCATCTTCCAAAAAACACTCCACAAGAGAACTTGTTCCCAGCACTGTTGTCCAGAGGGAGTTTGCTGGAGAAGAAACAACAGGCTGTTTCCACAGGGTCATAACTATCTTACTTCCTGCCTTCTCAGTAAAGCAGTCTTAAGAGGTCAGCATTAAGTGGGAGCAACAAGACTAACACCAGTGAGATGAAATAAAAGATAGGATATGTGTGTGGAGCAGCTGAAGTTGATAGCATCAGCTGAAACAGGGACACAGCAAGCATGCTGGAAATAGAGACAGGGAAAGATGAGTTGGGTAAACAGCAAAAGAAGACGACTGATTGTGTCATGTTTCTGTGGCAGTAGCTAACAGAGATGCTGTAGAAATGGATAGGCCACTGCAAAAAGGAGGATCAGCTATACCCCTTGACTGGGGCAATTCTAGAGTATGTAGACTGCTCTGCTGTCCTGACAAAAAGCTCTGGGATGCTGTGCATTCTCGTTTTGCCAACAAGGTGCAGAGTGTTCACCCATTAAGCAGCAGCACCAGGCATGTTTATCCTGCTTCCATCATTATTTCATGACAGGGGAAGACATGGATCTCAGCCCAAGCTCCTCCACTGCTCATCTGAACCAGCAGCACAACTTCCTCTTCCTTAAAAAGGTGCAAGAAGGATCTTCCCCCTCTGCCCCTTAAAACCCAAACATCTGGTGACTCTAACCAGAGCTAGCTAAGTCCCTCCATTTTTCCACTCCACCACTTCTCACTTCCCCTCTGGAGCAGGGATTCATAATTGTCTTTGTGTTCCACAGTGCTGGTGGTACAGGCTGTTCCATCCCCAGATGTTCCACTTGATGTGGCTGAAAAGGAAAGAGAAGTAAGACGTCATGCATGGAGTCAGTGTGTGAAGGTCTCATGTGCTGCCTCTTCCTCCAAAATTGGCATGACATGCTGGCCGCAGTTTCCAAGAGTGTTTACATGGAAGTGGTTTGGTTTTGTAGGGCTGCTTGCTTGTCATTTGCTTGCTCTGTTTGTCTGTTTTCTCCACTCTAGATTCTCATCCTAAGCAAAAGTTTTATTGCAGTGGTGTGCAGATCTTTTTCTGACCACTATAAAACCATGCGCAGGCTGCATCCCTTTCCTCCCTAGTCTGAGCTCTCTTAAAGCCAGGTGCAAACACAAACACTAACACACTGCATCAGAGTGTCATCTCAATGTTACAGGAAGTTATTTTTTGTTTTGTTTTGCTTTTTTTTAAACTGACCTTGCATAAGGCCGTTCAAAATCAAGGAACAGTTGCTCTGTTTCCTCTTACTGCATGCCAAGCAAGTCTTCTTTCATCTTCTTGCAGGGTGTGCCAGCTCCCTGCCCCGGGATGCCGTGCACCCGGAGATGCTGCCGGAGCCCCTGGCACGGCAAGCCCTGTAGAAGGCTGCTCACTGCGAAGGCACCGGGCACCGGCCTGGCACTGCCGCACCCACACAGCTCTGGTTCAGTGAGTCAGCAAGGAGCTGCCACCAAAACCCCGCACCACAGACGCCGTTTTCACCAAGTCCCTCTAGCTTTCCTTGCACTTCAAGCTGGAGTTGTCCTCCCACCAGAAACTGGGGTACGAGCACCTCCCCGAGGATCACAGACAGCCGCTGCGTGCCTCAAAGCACAGCTTTTCCCCTCACTGACCCAGAGGGTCTGCAGCTGCCAACAGGGCAGTGGACCTACCTCTGTACATGTGGAATGTGGAAGAACAAAACTATGTAGACATCACTGAAAAAAATAATTAAAAAATCATACTTAGCAATTACAAAAGTAATTACTTAGATGCAAATTTTATGCTCATTTGTAGTTTGAGCTCACAGTGAAATCACTAAGACTTTCCCAGCAATCAAGAGCAGAAGTAAGCCCAAAACCAATTCAAAGTTTTCAAAATACACAAGAATCTAAATTCCCATCTGGTTAAATGGGAGAAGCTCTGCTGAGTTCAATACCTCCACACTGATGCACGAGAAAACTTGCTGCCTATAATGCTTAAACCTGTGGGCTGGCACCTGTCTAAATCATCAGAATCTAAATGTAAATATTCTGTCCAGCCAGTGCTGAGAGCATTCCAGTTCTTAACACCACGATGAACAGATCAAACCCAGTGATCCCTACAAAAGCTGCAACAAGCAGTCATGGGGGCTTGGGCCTTCACGTTGTAGAGGTGTTTTCCTATCTCAGAGATACTCTTAAGAACAATTTTTGGTGGCTGTGCTGGTTTTGGCTGGGATAGAGTTAATTTTCTTCACAGTAGCTAGTATGGGGCTGTGTTTTGGATTTGTGCTGAAAACAGCGTTGATAGTACAGGGATGCTTTAGTCACTGCTGAGCAGTGCTTACACAGAGCCAAGGCCTCTTCTGCTTCTCACCCCACCCCACCAGCGAGTAGGCTGGGGGAGCACAAGAAGTTGGGAGGGGACACAGCTGGGACAGCTGACCCCAACTGACCAAAGGGATATTCCACACCATATGATGTCATGCTCAGCATATAAACCTGGGGGAAGAAGAAGGAAGCAGGGGACATTTGGAGTTATGGTGTTTTGTCTTCCCAAGTAACCGGTACGCTGATGGAGCCCTGCTTTCCTGGAGATGGCTGAACGCCTGCCTGCCAAGGGGAAGTAGGGAATGAATTCCTTGTTTTGCTTTGCTTGCGTGCGTGGCTTTTGCTTTACCTATTAAACTGTCTTTATCTCAACCCACGAGTTTTCTCACTTTTACTCTTCTGATTCTCTCCCCCATCTCACTGGGGGGGAGTGAGCGAGCGGCTGCGTGGTGCTTGGTTGCTGGCTGGGGTTAAACCACGACAGTGGCGCATTGACATCACAATTTTTTTTTGTTGATTAATGTAGCAATTCATCTTCCATGCTATTTTTTTCTCTCATATGAAACTCATATAGGGTAAGAACAGTCTCTGAGCGGGGACAAAAAAAACAACCAAACAACAAAAACCCCAGACATAATCATTGTTGCAAAGTTAGTACCATCTGAAATTCTGTGTCTGCTTACTGTTAATAGGGAAACTATTAGAACATTTGGTCAAGGGTCAGGAAGCAGCAGGGGCTACTTCGGAACTTTGCCATAGCAAATTAATGGATTCAAATGGAAATGTAACTGGAAAGTATGTTTTCTATCTCAAGTAAAATCACCTGACCAGGAAGTCTCATCAGAAATAAAAGTATTCTACCCTCTGAAACAAACAGCCAGGCGAGTCTGACCCAGTATACGCTGAATTCAGTGGGCGTAATTCCAGTAGGATACCTGGAAGTAGAAATAGATCAACTCTATCCTGACCAACTATAAGCAAAATTAAAACCTTTTTAGTGAAGAATCATTGTTTTAATAGAATGTCTTAAATTTTACTGATTTTCACAAGACATTCAAAAGCCTGTGGAAGAGAAATTTTCATCTCCCTTACCTTGCCAAAAAGCAAAAAAAATTCCCAGTTTTGCATCTGTGAGGATTCCCTCAGTGCTGGCTCCTTGGAGCGTAGCCATAGGGTAGGGAAGTCCATTTGCACAGCAAACAGTACAATGAAATGCCCAGGTTTTATTCTGAACCATAAATCAGTCACTGCTTACATAAACACCCAGTTCTACTGAATTACATCCAAGTCTCCTCCAGTTCCCAGAGGAACATGAATGGGGCTTATGCAGCCCACAGTTCACTGAGCCTGAAGTTTTGTACTGCATACCTGAGAGGCACAGCCCAGAACTTTACCTTCAGACCTTCCTGAAGCTATTGTGCAGCCAGGATCATTTAAGGGTCTGCAAACAGGTAACAGGGTGCCTGTAGTTGGCAGGATCCTTAATTTTTAATCTTGCATACTTTTCAAAATTTCGTCTCAGCAAGTTGCTCTGGACATACCATCCAAATTATTAAAAGACGCACAAATGTTTTTCTTCAAAGATGCCCTTAATGCTGTCTAACTTAGCTGGCAACAACATCAGTAATGTTATGCAAGGATGATACAGCTGCCTATTTGCCAACAGAAAATTCATTAGGCATTAACTATTGTTCTGATACCAAATGGTGAAACTTCTCAATTTCTATTCAGCCTTTCTGAAGAGAATGTGCCTGGGGTCTTGGCAGGTGCTCTGTATGCTGTTCCTGGTCCATGGAGATTATTTATAAGACAAGGAGCTATAGATCGTATGGCAGAGAAGCAAACAGGTACTAAGAACAACTACTAAAAAAAAGTTGTGGAATAGGAAATAATTTCTACATATCACATTGCCTTTTCAGTTACTGCCATCAGAAAACTTTTAATCAGTGTTTCATTTTTACTAATCTCACACATGCAAAATAAACACAGAGGACTGGAACCAGTTATGAAGAGAAGCCAGGAGAGTCCCTACGGATTCGTAGTTGTCCCCAGGGCTAGGCTAGAATTATAAGTTATGAAAAGATCAAGTCTGGCTTCTTCCACTCTACTCAAATTAAATCCAGCCAAATACCAGCAATAGGCTCTTTAATCTCAAAGGAAAACATCAAGAGATAAGAGGGAACAGACCTTCAGAATGACCGTGCTTACGCTGTTCACAAAGGGATTGATCTCATGTCTGCATTCCCAAAGCAAGGGCATCTGGGGATGGAGAAATTCCATGGCGTGACCTTTAGCTTCTTGATTACTGGAGAGTCAGCAGACTCTTCCAACACCAACGTTCCCTCCTCTTTATAGCAACAAAGGGTTCCTGCTCTCCTGCAGATCAGAGCTTCTCAGTACTTGGAGGCCTTCCCAGAAGCAGAAAGGCAGAATACCCTGTGCCACTTGCATGGCTTGCCAGCTCTCCTGCAGCCCATAGCTGCGACCCACCCAAGAGGTTTATGGCAAGGACTAATTAGCCATTGCCACAGGTAGGCAGCTCACAAATGCCGCTGCCTGCTTTGGTGGAGAAAGCTACCCAAAGCAGGCTTTGCACAGACTAGAGAATTCCCCTGCATCACTTCCTCCGCTCCACTCTGCCTCCCTTTCTTCCCATCACAGGGCAGTAAAACTGTCACATTCAACACAAAGGTTTATGTGATCACTCTGCCGGTGTGTGGCAGTTTGTCTGTCTTTCATGCTGTTGCCTCCTTTTTCCAATGGCTTTACACTCTCTGACCAATTTCAAGCAAATCTGACAATAGGATACCTGCCAAAGAAAAGACGTTCTCCAGGCTGCAGAAAAGCAGACAAGGAGAGGGGAGATTTTATAATGAAGAAAGGGCTACAGTGTGGATGCCACTTAGATTAGACATTAGGGAATCCACGCACAAGCCCTGACTCCGCAAGACCAGCATGCTGTTAACTCTGCTGCTTGTGCAACACTTGGACAGTCGTGCCCACCGGAGCATTCAGTCCTTTGGTTATTTATCTGGGGACAGTGGTACGCCGTCAGTGCAGGAAGTCAAAATCGGTTATTGACTGCACAGTGTTTTCACACCTGGAGAAACTTGTTGGCTTTAAGATTATTACGCCACCGTCGGATTTGCTTGAAAGTGGTGGAATCCTGTGTAGGAAGCTGTTGGGAGAAGGGAGTAGGTAGGAGACAACTGTATTAGTCACTAACATAATTCTGTTTAGACAAAGATTACCAAATATAACGAAAGTGACTGGTAAGAAGTAAAGCTACTTCTAGAAGTGTTTACTTATGAAGCAGCTTCTATAAACACAGAGCTTTTTCAGAACCTGAACATAATGAAGATCATGAAGTTTTCGGGGCAGTTCAAGTTTCTTACGCAAGCAGAAGATTGTTCTAGAGTTCTCTGTTTTAAACATGACAGCATTAGGGAAAAGTCATACATTGTATGAGAAATCTTGGATTGCACTCTGTAGAAAACTTCTTTCTGTTTGTCAGGCTCCTCTCTTCCTCTACATTTTCTGCTCTGCCTTTCAGTAACTAATCAAACACTTAATCAGCTCTGTTGTGCCTGTAAGAAAGTCTATGTGAAGGAGAAAGGTTATTATAATGATTTAGTGAAAACAGAGAAGCAGTGTGGTTATCCATGACCACGTCATGGTCTTTCCGGCATCTGTAAGAAAATTCATATTATGGTTTTGTAACACAAGGCTTTGGTAGCAATAGTGCCTTAAAGTAGTCCTCCCCTCAGGCCTGTCAGCCGCTTACTCCTGGCACACTGGCCCCCGCCACCATGCCAGACTATATCAAGGAACAGATTTGATTTAAAAAAAAAATAAACTAAAGATGACCCTTTTTCTTTTTTCCCCAGAGTTGTTTTTCCAGGGCAGATCAACATCCCGAGGTGGCTCACAGTATAGCTGGGCAAACACTTGGACCAGTGCTCCTGAAAGAGCAGCAACAGGCCACAGGTGCCTGAGGTCTGGAGCTGGAGCAAGAACGTCTTTGCTGATATGACATTCAGGACTTCCTGCTGTAAAACCACAGCCTCAGGCTCCGGCTTGACTATATGCAAAAGCCAGCTGTAGCCTTCTATTGCCAGATCAGGCATGCCACGGGCAGATCAAACAAACCGCTGATCCTTTCTAGAAACATCCCAACATCTCCAAAAAGTTTTGCCGGTTTGCAGCTGTGCCCCCAGGATTTATGGTGGCAGATGCTGCCTGTGTGACCAGGGCTACCCTGCACGTATTTCCATCAACCCATTCTTTGCCTCTGGTGCCTTCTGCTCTTCTTTAAACACAGGTTTATGCCCTGTGTTTTCCATTTCAATTTTTCACCCAATTTATAGTCATTTACACCCAGATCTTGACCTCAGATTTCTTCTTTGACTGTGACTTTATGAGTTACTTGCCTCAGTCCCTCTCCAGCCCCTGGTTTTGTGTCTAGCGTGCCCTGTGACAGCGTAATATCGGCACCAAGCCAGAACCTCTCCCCCTGCACTGCAGAGGCTTATCCTTCTGCTGGATCTCATCCCACACCATGAGCCCCTCATGGGAACCCAGTGGAGCCCACAGACCTGTTAGCACTGTGGCAGGACACCTCTGGGTGGCTGGGGGCCTCAGTGAGATGCAGTGTCACACAGGTGGCTCAGCGTGTGCTCCAAAGGAGGCTGGCAGAGAGCAGAGCCCAAGAACCTCTGCGTCGGGATGCGGGACAGCATGGGATGCCAGGGATGGCTGCACATAGGGGAAGGCATCTTGTCAGAATGTCTGGGAGCTTATCCACATCCTGAGTGGGACCGTATGTCCTGAAGAGGCCCCAAGGACTTCACGGGAGAATCCTAGGTCTTTCCTGCACTCAGGGATAGTTTGTCTACCTAGGAGGAGGGGGAAGGATTTATGGGGGAGAACCAGGAGGGAGAGAGGGAGAAATCCCTCACAGATAGAGACAGGGCTTTTAGGAGTCAGAATAACCTCAGTTCCCCAGTAACTCCAGGAGATAACTGAAGGGCAGCCTAAGCTGCTACCTGACTAGTAAAAAGCTTGTCCTTCCTACCTATTTACGTTTCTCATTACTTTCTAGCTTTACAGCTGGAAACAGCTCACGCAGAGAGTGCTGCTGCTCCCCTCTCCTAGCCTGCTCTGGCCTGAGCCTCTTTGCCTCTGTGCCTGCTCAGCCTCTGGAGCAGTGCTGCGTTCTCCGTGACAGCTCCCAGCCTGACCTCGCAACACTCCCTGGTCCCAGATTCCATTTCTGCCCCACCTCTGGAGCAGGTCCCAGAGCCATACCTCTCAGCATGCCTTCCCAGCAGCCTTCCTCCCTGCCACACATACTCCTCCAGTTGTGTGCTACTGGCTTTCACTGCCAGTTGGATTACCTTTTTGGGAAGAGATGCAGACACAACACAGGCACAGCCCCAGCAAGAGCTTACTGAGCAGTAGGTTATGACAAGGGTGCAGTATATACCAGGACAGCAGGCTTCCTCATTAACTCTCTGGGGACATTTTTCCCCATTCACATGGCCTGGACCCATCTGCTCTTGTTTTGGGCAAGTCCTGACATGGATGGGTGCTGTATTAAGCTACCCTGCAAAAAGATACTTGTGGAACCTTCTGTCTCCATTGCATCTGACTCCCCTATTCCTTGGATCCCATTTTATCAGTCCATCCTGCTCACACAAGAGGTCCAGGCCAAGGATCACAGTACCACTAAAGCTACAATGAAACCACGCATGTCCCAGAAAAGCAGCATTCACTTTCCCCCAGACATACTCTGCACAGGATCAGTACTGCTCAGGACTGTTCAGTAAGTGCCAACCACGTCA
The DNA here is from genome assembly GCA_013401315.1 of Balaeniceps rex. Taxonomy (NCBI): domain Eukaryota; kingdom Metazoa; phylum Chordata; class Aves; order Pelecaniformes; family Balaenicipitidae; genus Balaeniceps; species Balaeniceps rex. Next base: position 17,145 of record VYZW01037179.1, on the reverse strand, counting down.
AAAGATGGCCCAAGCAGAGAACTGCAGCACTTGGAGAAAATTAGTAGAATGAAGAACCAATGGAGAGAAAATGACAGGTTTTACTGTCTCAGTTCAGGAGTACTGACATACTCAGCCAAAGCTGGTTGACCACTAGTGGCTAATCTACAGCCACAGAGCCCAGGCACAGAGAATTGACTGGAAGCCACTCTCTTGGACCACGATGTGGATTGAATCATTCTGTGGCTGCCGTGAATCAGAACCACATGGCAAGTGCCCTGAGGTCTTGTACACAAGCATTGAATGGGCGCAGCATGGGGCAAGAAAATGTTGAAGGCTGTGTGAGATGTAGTGCAGTGATAAGATGACCCCTGGAGCAGTCACCTCTTCACCTCTCCAAGACCTGTACTTACCTCTGCTCCATGGGCCCAACCCCTCCAGCACACACACTAACACAACAGATTCCATGATCTGGTGAACTAACAGCAGGCTGCAAGACATACCTTGTGTCTGAGCATCAGCAAGACTCCATCTGTGATTTAATCCATACTGCATAATCTCTGTATTGCATACAGCCTAACACTGAAGGAAGCCAATGGCCAGCAACATATTTCAGTCTGCTCAGAGGGTGGCAGAAGCTTACCCAAGCCAGGATCCATGCTGCAAGTGTTGCTGCAGCATTCCTGAGTACTTTCACAATGACAAAATGCAAATAATGACTTGCTCTGACATTGCTCAGCAAAGCTACTTCCTGAGACAGTAACTGATCTGAGAAACAGAAGGCCAAACTACCAAGAAAACTTCCCCAAAATCTCCACAAGGGAACAGACTATAGACCAGGAAATCTATGATACAACACATCCCTAACTCACGCCAGCACAAAATCATCGTCATATGATCTTACTGGGCCGAAGGGAGTCAGATCCAAGTACAACCACACCTTAAACTGTCTCAAAACTTTTCAACTGGCAGATCTCCATGCATATGTTATAAGTGCTCATAAGAGCACATCCTCACTGATCTCTGGACTTCCACATGGTATGCAGATCCTGCCACATCTTCTTCCAGCTACCCTTTCTCAACTTCGGCAAGCCAATCAACCATTCAGTGAGTGTTCTGTTTATCCCTCCAGGAACTGAGTTGCAGATCAGATCTTGGGTATTTTATACTGATTCAACCTGCATTAACAGGCAGGAATTCCAAAAGGGAATGCCTGGGTTTGCCAGGAATGCTGCCACAGGCATCAGAACAGTCACTGTGCTTCTACTGTGACACTTCTGCCCTTCACATGTACCTCTCAAAGCCGTGAAGCCTCACAAACAGGATGTTCCTGGTTGATGTCCTCTCTTGGTCAGGTAGAGGGGCTTGTTCTTCTGCCTCAGCCAGTTTTGGAAAGGTATTTGTATTGTTTCAGTTCTCTGATACAACACAACAAAGCAAATGGATGACCGAACCCATGGTATTTAATTAATTAATTGGTCAGTATACCTCCTAAGGTTGTTACTGCAGCATTACCACAGCATCTTCACCTGTCTTCTGCCATAGTCCCATTTAGCGATGCAGAGAATGGTGACATATGGTAGTTGCCCCAAAATTAATCTTTTCTATTTTTATATAATTTTGGGGCAATAAGAGGATGTAGGTAGGGAGCAGAGATAGTGAAAATGTATTCCACCTATTATGCTTCACTTTGGCATTCAAGTGCCAAGTCCACAGAGACATTTCAATAAACACCAAATTACTAGTTAGCTACCAAACATCTAAGTGACTTCAGTGAAGGTCTAGGTGCCCAGGTTCCTCTGTGTGTCTCAGTTAAGCTTTTTGAGACAGACCAAACTTATTATTTTACCAAGAAGTAAAGTAAAGTGGTTTCACCTGGGACAGAGTTAATTTTCTTCCTAGTAGCTGGCATAGTGCTGTGGTTTGGATTTAGTAGGACAAGAATGCTGATAACACACTGATGTTTTAGTTGTTGCTAAGTAGTGCTTACACCAGTCAAGGACTTTTTAGCTTCCCGTGCTCTGCGAGGTGCACAAGAAACTGGAAGGAGCCACAGCCAGGACAGCTGACCCAAACTGGCCAAAGGGCTATTCCATACCATATGACATCATGCTCAGTATATAAACTGGGGGAGTTGGCTGGGGGGCAGCGATTGCTGCTCGGGTACGGGCTGGGCGTTGGTCAGCGGGTGGTGAGCGGTTGCATCGCTTGTTTTTCCTGGATTTTGTTCCTCTCTTTTTGTTGTTGTTTTCCTTGTCACTACAATTTATTATTATCATTATTATTTTATTTCAGTTATGAAACTGTTCTTATCTCAACCCACAAGTTTTCTTACTTTTGCCCTTCCAGTTCTCTCCCCCACCCCACTGGGGTGGGGAGGGTGAGCAAGCAGCTGTGTGGTGCTTAACTGCGGCTGGGGTCAAACCACGACATTAAGTCAAGACCTTGAAAGTTCAGAAATTGTCAGTCTGGCCCATCTGCAGGTGGGCAGTGGGGAGGGCTCTGCAATCCTTGCTGTTCAAGCACACACACCAGCACTGAGCTGCATGCTGGGGAGTTTCCAGGATATCCCAGCCCACCAGTTATCCACAAAGCTAACAAAGGTGCACCGCTTACCCTTTGGGTAGGCTGGAGAATGCACTGGAGAAAGCAGGTAGTTGTTGTGACAAGGCCTTGTCCCAGCTCATCAGTTCCCTAAATAGATGGATGAGGAAAGCCTCACTGTTGGATAAACCTTAAACCAACACTGAAGTCAGGTCAGACTAAAGATAAAATGCAGATAAAAGAGCAGTTGTTCATCACTTCCAAGATAAAAATCTGTAGATTTTTCAGAAATTACTGAGGGAATCAGAAAATTCTTCTTCTGATATCCAGATGATTTGGTTTTCAAATGGGATTAAAGTATATTGCCCTTGACTAAGACCTGATGCGACCAACCAGTTCAGGATGATTGTTAGTTTGGGGTGACTGTTCCCCACTCTGCATGTGTTTCATGACATAAGCTCCACATCATACCTTTCACAGACCGGTGGAAAACAGCCAGGCTTTCTCAGGACACACTGAGACACATTTCAGAGACAGAGAGGGTTAAAAAGGTGAAAAAGAAAGGCGCGTTCTGTCTTCTTCCCACCGACCACAGCCTTAAACTCTCTTCATCTCACTCATGTCTTTTCCCTCCCCACCATCTGGTCTGGCTCTTGACTCCTCAGCATTCAAATCAAGCGCAGGGAACTGGCCCGCAGTCCCTTGCCCTTATGAGTCAGAAAGGACCGAGCATGCTCAGCCACAAGAGACCTTCAGAAAATTTTGATCTTCCATTTTAAGAAGCCAGTGCTGAGCTACTTGTCAGTGGCCCAAATGTGGGACATTTTTCATTAGAAAAGCAACATGCTTGCTACAGATTCAAAGGTCACCCTCTGCTGATATTTGAGGCCCTGGTCTGATAAGAAATCACCTGAAAGAAGGTATCACACATTGAAGTAGTTTTAGCATTGCAAAAAACCTCATTCTCTATCCCTAATGTAAACTTATCCCTTTTGTTTGTCTGTTGTGGCACTTAATCCACTGGCTTTAACTAATCTCAGTTTTATCCTCCTAATCTTAAGGAACAATTGACATTAAAGTATTTGGAGCAGATTTTGTGCAATGACTTTCATGAGGGACTGGCTCAGGATTTTTACTTTTTAAGGTTTATACCAAAAGCAAAGCTGTCCATTTTGCAGTGTTGCAGAGTTTGGCAAGAGATCCTGTATCCCATGTAAAGCTGTGTGCAAAGTGTACAGGATTTTGGATGTCTTTTCTGACCAGGCTTTTGATGTCCTTAGTTAATAGTAAGTCATGCATGTTTGCACAGATATGTGTATATTCCATGTATATATTCTTGCTGAAGTACAATTGCTTTTGGTGTGTGGTCTGCAGACATAAACTGCTGAAGTTTGGCCTCAGTGCAAGCTGTAAAAGCTTCATGTCACACAGCAACTATGACAGTAAATGGTCAGCTACAGAGTCCTTTTTGACATCAAAGTGTAGAGCCCCTAATAATTTTCTCAAAAGACATCTGAAGACATTTCCAGCTTTCAGCAGAGACAGTTTACAGTATTTAAGTAAGAGGAAGGTCAGACAGACTACACTTGACACTGCTGGGAACTGACAGATGTTTTTGAGAAAAAACAAAAAAGGTCACTTAAAAAAAGCAGCTGAAACATTCCCATTTCTTTACTACATTGGTAGTAAAATGAGGTTTCAGAAACAGTCACAAAAGAGAACAGGGAATTTCCCAAGATTTTAGGACTTCTTCTCCTTCTATGACCCTGTTCGTATTTAAAAGCAGATACACATTATGTAACAGAAGGGAGACAATTATAATATATATCATTAGCCAGCAGCGCATTTCTAGCAACTGAGTAAGAGATTACAAATGCAGAGAAATAGCACAAGAAACCTGCAAAATCCAGCCAGTAGAGAAAGTAACTTAGATTCACAAGAGACCATCGTTTCAATCTTTCCACATTATATCAACTCTGTTTGCCTAGATCACACTAGCACTTGCATAATGCAGTCTTCCAGCCCACTTGGGGTTTCCTTATCTGAAATGGAACTACTAATTTCCTGATTTACTAATAATTTTATTTATAGTTTAGATGTGTTTTCCTTTTACACAGAGGCATAGAATGAGCAGTTCAGCAGGAACGGAACTGAAAGTGCTCAAAGGATAAAAGGAGGGGAGTAAACATGTGGACACAGTAGGGAGTGGGAGTTCAAGCACAGGTTAACAGCGGAGGTTAACAGTGAGCTGCTAACAGGGCAGAAAGATGCTCCACACAACATACAACAGATCTGTGCTGCTGGCCAGAGCCACCCACGAGCTTCTGTTTTTTCCCAATGCTGTACAGAATTGAGCAAGAGGAGAACCCTGTTAACATATATCTGTTAGCACTCCTGTTCTAGGGCAGAATCACAAATCCATATGGATCCTAATGGATGTCTCTGAACTTCTCTTTCTGATGATGATGACTGAAAACCCTCCTGAGAATCATCTTCCAGCCTTTCATGATCCTTACCCTCCTACATTTCCCTAATACATTACATTTCCCTAATGTCTAACCAAATTTTTTATTGCAGGTGAAACTCACTATTTCTAGCCTACTTACAGTAGGTATAGAGAAAAAAAAAGCTGTTGCTTCTGTCTTCAAAGCAGCCCTTTATGCATTTGAAGACCAGTATGTCTCCCCTTAGTCTTCCCTTTTGATTAAGTGATTCCAGAGTGCCAATTTTTTCCATCTTTCCTCATAGATCATGTATCCTAAAAGACTCCTTATTACTGTTCCTCTTCTCTGAATTATCTCCAATCTGTCTACATCCCTCTAAAGCCATACTGCTCCAACTAGACATAGTGCTGCAGCTAACGTTTTGCTAATGTCAAGTGGAAAACCTTGATGTATCCTGCAAGCTGAGCTCTTTGTTTATATGACCCAGGATTTGTCATTTGCAGAGAGGCAGCACTGTTGATGCATTTTCATGTTTTCACCCACTCAATCCTTTTTCTGCCACTTAACTTTGCTCTCCACCAAAACCTGTGACAGACTGCTTGATTTGTTTTAAAGTCACATCCTATATTTATCAGACCATTTCTTCAATTTGTCAAGATCATTTTGAATTCTACTGTCTTTCAATTTACTGAAAATATTTTTGGATGTAAGACATGCTCATGAAGCACCTGATTCTTCCACTTTACTCATCCTATACTAGATTAATCTACATCATGTTTCCCTGATTTGCTTATCTGAACAGCATTGAAAGCCTCAGTAAAATCACAAACATCTGAAACCTACTCCTTCATCCGTGCTCACAAGGCCAGTTACACGACGTCTTAGAAGGGAAATAGACTGATCTGCTTAGAAATAGTTTCATAGTTTATTATGACTTGAATTTAAACTAAGCTGATGAGTCTTAGTCTTCAGTTCCTCTTTTCTACTTCCCTTCTCACTCATGTGGAGAAAATACAAAAAGAGGGTCTGAGCAGTGGATACAAGTGTGTATTCAGCTCACCTCAGAAGAATTTTGCAGAAGTTGTCACTGAAGTCAGCAGTATACAAGGAGATACCAGGAAAAAAAATGATCATAGAATTAAACGTAACAGATCAGTTTACTGCAGCAATGCGGGATCTACTGGAAGGTCAGAGACTTCACAGGTAAGCAGTAAATAGCTAGTGTTCAAAAGGAAATAGTAGAAAGCATCATCAAATGTGCATAAAAATTGTTAGGACAATGTGAAAAATGTTTCTAAACTGTAGTCTAGAAGTGAGTTTAACAATTGGAGGACATCCTGTCATTTCCAGGAAAAGAGAAAAGCCTACTTTATCTCGTTTACATATTCCTGGCAAGAAAAAATAAAACCGTATTTCCAAACTTGTTTTTAATTCAAATAGCT
>VYZW01037177.1:549-15931 GCA_013401315.1 Balaeniceps rex | reverse complement strand
GGTCTAGTGGAAGGTGTCCCTGTCCATGGCAGGGGGGTTAGAACTAGATGACCCTTAAGGTCCCTTCCAACCCAAACCATTCTATGATTCTATGATTTCAGTTCACCCTCTTTTCCCTGAGAGGAGGCAGACTGGATCAGGTTGAGAGGGACTTTGGTCCAACCTCCTGCTCATGACAGGGTCAGTTCTGAGGTCATATCAGGTTGCTCAGGGCTTTATCCAGTCTAGCATTGAAAACCCTCAAGGGTGGAGAATGTGTGATCTCCCTGGGCTACCTGTCCCGGGGTTTGCCTGTCATCATGGTAAAGAAATTTTTCCTTGTATCCATTTTCCACCTCTTTTCTTTCAACTGCCTCATCTCCAAGCCATACACCACCGTGAGGAGCCTGGCCCCGTCTGCTCAGTAACCTGCTTGTTAACTGGAAGGCTGCTTTTACGTCCCCCTGAAGCCTTCTTCTCACCAGGCTGAACAAGCCCACCTCCCTCCACCTCTTCTCACAGGGCAAATGCTCCAGCCCCCAATTCTCTTGGTGGCTCTTCACTGAACTTTCTCCAGTTTTTCAATGCCTTTCTTGTGTTGGAGGGGGGGGCAAAAACAGAAAATGGGAGGGAAGGCTGAGCTATGGGGACAAGGAAAAGGATTGTTCAGGGAGTAGGTGGAAGAACTGTAGGAGTATTGCAGGGGACTGAAAAGATGTAGATGGTGACCATGGCAGGGAGCAGCAGGAGGGTGTCAATGTGTATTGGGTCCTTTAAGGATTAGAGAGCAGCTGAGCCTGCTCTGGGGTGAAATGCCTCCCAGATGCTGGGAATCAGCCAACAGTTCCCCCCATCCCCATTACAGTTGAAGGACTTATATAGGAGCCCAGGGGAAGCATTTGGCTGTTTTTGCTGACTCCAGACCAAAGAGAAGGTGAGGGGTTTCCTTTGTGGNTTTCCCCCCCCCCCCCCCCAAATAAGTACTGTGGTCTAGGAGCTTCTCATGGGAGTAGCTGCAATAATTGTGGCTGGTCTTGGTGTCTTATAAGGCTCCTCTAAAAATGGTGGAGAAGGCTTATAAAATGCATGTGGGAGATAAGGGTTACCAAATACATAAAGGGGGAAGGGATGCATAAGATATATCCATATGGAAAGGCAGGTACCACATAGAGCTACTTGTTTTAAAGCTCCAGTAATGAGATGGTGCTCCAAGCCATCTCTTTGGCTTTGACACCCATGGGGCAGTGAGGGGTGAGAGCTTCAATAAGGTCAGCTCCTTGGGTCTCTAGAGGAAGCAGGGCTTTGGCAGAGCCTCAATCAGGGCTTGAAAGATGAGGTCAAAACTGAGCTTCTGCTGAGCCTGAAGGGATTTCCTGAGCAACCTGAGGCTGGCCCCAAGCAACAGCTTCAGCGCTTGTAGCAGGGTTGGACCTAGTACCCAGCTTGTGGAGTAAAGGTTTCCTACAGATGTGAGAAAAGTGGTGGTGCTGTGTAATACAGTGTTTCCCTTTCTGAATTAAAATTGCTCAATTAATTGGGAGTGAACTGAAATGGCAGTATCGTGGCAAGGGCTGGCTATGACACTTCTGGCTGCCTTCTCAAAGAATATCGTGTCTTTCTTTGGGAGAGTAATTTTGTGGAGTCACCTGTGATAAAACCATCAGCTGCCTGGGCCCTGCCCTCTAAACGCATCCTCCTGTCGTCTTCTGTTTCTAGGCATACCCTTGATCCTTACTCACAGTTACAACCCGCAAGCGGGTGCTCCAATTTTGTGTGATGATGACCCACTAAAAAGGAGCTAGGAGGGGCTGCGGAAGGGCACCCGCGCTGCTCCCCTGTCCCAGGCGGGGATGCCCCAGCGCACCTCCGCCGGGAGGAGCGGGCAGGGCGGGCGTCGCTGCGGGGCTGCCGCTCGTTCCCAGGCACCGGGCTCCCTCTTGCGACGGCTGGGCACACGCCGGGAGAGGCACCGCAGCCGCGGGATGCCCTGGGCAGCTGGACCAGCTCCGGCTGGGGATGCTGCTCTGGTCTTGCCGGACAGGCTCATTTTGGAGAGGGGTCCTAATGTCCTCTTTGCACCAACCTTTGGGAGCAAGTCAGCTCTGCTAAAATGAGCAAAATGCCATCCTGTGGTCCTAGTGCTCTGCAGAGGCATGGCCCAGCCACAGAGCTGATTTTACCTGTTGATGTTCTGCTTAAAATTAGCGGTGTCGACAGCAGAGCTGTGCACAAACTGCGGTAAAGTTATTCACCCCCCAGAGACTCACAAGTTCCTGAGACTGCAGCACCCATCCCCTTTTCAGGATGGGTGTCTGTATTAGCCTATTTTTGCTGAGCCCAACAGCTGTTCTTGCAATGAATTACACTGGCAGAGATCCATGCAGGCAGGGCAGGGAGGCACTGGCACCATGAGCTGTCCTAGTAAATTGCTTCTGTTTGTTACTTGTGCCTCTGCTCTCCCTCCTGGCAGCCGTTCTCCACCTCTCCTAAGACCACTGTTGGGCCAGGGTGCTCTGAACAATTTTCCTGTGCTCCTGCAGGGCCCATCACCTCTCATCAAAGAGCTCAGGCACAAGGCACAGTCTCAGCATGTCCCCTTGGTACAATAGATAAAAGGTAGCTCTAATCAATGACTTCCTTGGCCTGAGACAGCTCAGACTGCCGTCTTCCCCAGGGCATTGCTCACCTCTCCTGCAGACACTGGAGGAGGAAGTTTGGGGGCAGAGAATTGCAGCTGAGATGAGCTGGGCTTTGTACCTCTAGGATTTGGGGAGAGCTTTCCTGTTATGCTGTTGCTGGATGCAAATATTGAGATTTAGTGTCATTGGTGGGACTCCAGGTGTGACACTTGCTCAGCTTTTCACTGAACACAGCTGAGGCTTGGGCTCTGCCTCTGCAAAGCTCTTTCCCTCTGTCAATGCTGTGACAAAGGAGAAAGCCATTGCTTACCCTTGTATGCGAGCAGCTGTGGCATGGCACAGCTGCAGAGTTGGTGCAAGCCCCCTCTACCCTAACGGGGTCTCAGAGGACCTTCTGCTGCTGAGGGTGCTCTGCTGTTTGCTGTTGTGTCTTGGTGGCCTGTCCAGCACCTGCTAACCCTCGGGGATGGGCCAGGCCTCCGTGTTGTCTCTCCAAGGCCTGGCAGGATGATGATGATGATGATGCTCCTCCTCTTGTGAGCGAATTGCAGAGCGATGGAGGGGGGGAGAGTGCAGTACCAAGGACGGACACTGGATGCTGCCACAGACCGGGTGGTTTTATCGGTGCTGCTGTGTCTCTTCAGCGCAGTTCAGCTTTGGGCTTCTGGCACCAGGCTGTGATTCTCGCTATGGGTTTTTTTTGTAAAGCCCCAGCTCCTGGAATGTAGTGATTGGGTGAGACCTAAAGGTCTTCCTTGCTAAAATTATATATATTTATACAGTTTAAGCCCCTCTAATATAAGGTCACATCATGATTCAAGGAGAGGGCTGAGAAAACTCAAAGATAGAATAACAAACTTGTTTGAAAAATCAGCATGATGTTCTGTTGCAGGGGACAAACATTTCCAGTGGACTAAATACCAGTCCCTGTTTTGTTTGTGAGCCTGATTAGCCCTGGTCATGACATGCAAACATTCACCTGGTAGCTCCAGGAGCCTGGCAGACGTCACAGGTGCTGAGACAAAAATGTGATCCTCCTGCCAAGCTCTGATAAGGGCCCTTATTGCTGCCTCGGCAGGGCTCCACTCCTCCAGCTGTGCCAGTGTTGCAGCCCTCCTGCGGGCACCAGCTCTGCCTTGAGAGGCAGCCCCGCACCCTGGCAGGGAGCTTAATGGTCTTTGACATAACAGGTTCCGCACCTCCTCTTTGGCTTTTTGGGTCAGGGGGAAAACCTCACAAATTAAAACGGGCTTTTGCAGGTGCATGTGTATGTTCCTCCCTGTTTGGCCAAGTTCTGCCACCCCTGGGGCAGGCAGCAACTAGTCGCAGCCTATTTTTAACATGAAAGTTCAGGGATGTGGATATCTGCTAACTGCTCAAAAAAATGTGTCTGTTGTGATAACTTATTGCCAGCCCCAGTGGTGCACTCTAGGGAATGGTCTCTGTTCCAGAGTATGCAGCATAAGGCATCAGATGGGCACGTATGGAGAGGGGCGGGGAGGCTGGGGTGGTGGCAGAAGAAACCATTCGTGTCCCATCCACAGACAGACTGCGGTCACACTTTTTTTGAGGACTGTGGGTGTCTGTGTGGAGCTCATCCTGGAGCTGTAGGGGAGTCAGTCATGTTTATTTGGAAACCTGACAGCAGGCAATAAAGCAGCTATCTCACGAGTCAGTGAGAGAAGGTAGCTCCTGTTCCTCCTGTCTGGATACAGGACTCTGTCCCTGGGTACGTAGGGAGGTATCGAATCAACGTTAGCAGAAACAGTTGGTATTTTAGCAGTGCTGAAGACCAGGGAGCTTTCAGCTCGTGGGCAGGCTGCGCAGTCCAGCTGTGAGGGGCAGTGGGGTGACCCTGCCCTTCACCCAGGACTGTACGGGCCACGGCAGTGACACCAGGACTTGTGTTTGTAATGCCAGAGTTTTACCATTGACTTCACTATAACAAGAGCTGTATCTGACGGGTTTTTAAAACTAGGCCTTTGCTGCAGGTCCCCCAGCAGACACCGTGGAGCCTCCCTGGTAGAGAAACAGCAGTGCAGCTGGGATGGCTCCTGGGGAGCTGCACTGTTATTGCCATCACAGAAAGAATAGATTGGGGGGCTAAGGGGGGTGGCAGGGAGCCTCTATAGCAAAGAGAATAATGGTTACTGTCCTGTGATATGCAGCCCATGTCCTGCTTCTTGATTTGATTTTTATGGTGATCTTGTAGGAAAATATATTATGGAAGAAGTATTAATAAATTTCCTTTCCCCTTTCTGGAAAATGGAAGTCAACATAAGACAGCGATAAAGGAGAATGTAAGGAGCCGATAAAGCCACACATACCATGGTGGGCAGAGCTATTTATGTGGGTGTACAGACAGTCCTTGGGGTGGAAAAGCTGTTTTATCAGCTGAACTTGGAGAGGAAAATGCTGGCACAGCTGCACATACCTTCATGCTACAGAAAATGTGAAAGCGTTTCTATTCCCAAATAGGTTGGGGAACCTTGATGCTTCTTGCATAAAGTTAAATTCAGTAAGCTGGGTCTCTTGTGGGGCAGTGAAGGTTAGCTGAGCCAACTTGTATGCAGTTCAAACATTCAGCTTTGACCAGTCAAACCTCACCTCCCCTTGAAAGCAGATCCATGCTGTTGAGACAGGAGGCCTGACAAAGTGTAATTAGAGATGAGCCTTAACCCCTGCTCTTAGCAAATGAATAGTCTTCAGTGATGGTGCTTTGTTAATGAGAATGAAGTGAAAAGCACTTTAGCATCCCTGCTGTGCCATGGCTCTGTCACTGCTGTTAGAAAGGTGATGGAAGTATGAGAACCAGAGAGGGCCATGGGGCCGCTTGTTTAAAAAGAGGGAGTGTGGGGTTTAGGGACTGGTATGGGTTCAATGAGAGGATGTCTGAGGTAGAGGAGCAGCCTCAGAGTAAAGCACTGTGCTAGCAAGCAGGGAAGCTGGGCTTCTTGGGGCAGTCAGAGGCTGTCTATGCCCTCCCAGGCAGTGGCGACCCCAAAGGGTTTTGCAGGATTTTCAGTGTTGTAGGTAAAGGTGAGTGGCTGCATCCAGCACTGAGACTGGGAATGAAAAGGAGCAGAAGCCTTCCTGAAGATCGGCCCTAGGGATTTTGTGGCTGTGGCCTTTCTCTAGCGATAGGAGAAGGTCTCAGACACTAGACATAGGGATGAAAGCAGACTTGATGGTCATGGGGAGATGGGTATCCATGGCACTCTGCTGTAGGACGTGACTGTGGGTATGGACCTCTCTGCCTAGCTATTGCATCCCTGCGGCGTGAGCAGGGGCTGAGGGGAGGCAGGACAGCATGGACCTGCTGATACCCCTCCAGCCTTGCTCTGTTGCTTTCAGGGCACATCTGTGTTGTCTTGAGAAAGTCCTGTTGTGCCCATGTTTCGTTGTGACTTAGGAACAGGAGAAACAGCACTGATCCATGGGTCAAAGAATGGTTTGGGCAAAGACACTTGCTGCTAGGTCCTTGTTGTAGGGCTGGAGAGATTGTTTCACACTTTGGCTGCAGGAACACCCTGTCCAGTGCTGTCTCTGCTAGGTAAGACAAGGTCACTCTGTGCCATCTCCAGCCCCTGTAAAGCTTGGACAATCCAACCATTGCATGTTAATTGGCTTTGGCAGAAGCTTTAGCTCAAAAGCTCCTGCCTGGTTTCCTTCCTAGCCTTTAGCACTTTGCTACGGTGCTTGTCCCATGCCCAGCCCAAGGCTGCTGTTCAACCCTCTGGAATAGCAAGGCAGGAGGGGGGTGTAGAGCTCAATTGGTTCTTGTGAAAGATTGACCAGTGCTGGAAACTCTGCCCATGAGTCTCTGTTTGTCCTGCTTACTGCCTAAATAGTCTGATAACTTAGTGCTGTTTCTGCTCTCTGGCTCTATTCAACTTTCTTTGGAGGTAATACTGTGACTTTTTTCCTTTCATAGTTCCTGGAATTGTGCCCTGTACTTGACTGAGTCATGCTCTGTGGGTCTGTAATTATCTCTGTTGCTTACATATCCATTAAGGGATTTTATATGTTAATCTCACAAGATCTACTGCTCATTTTGATGTGTTCATCTCGCCGGCTGCCTGTAACCTTTGCATGCAATGTGCTGGGTTAAATGCAGGGCGAGCAGAGATGAGGACAGCATTTCTCCCTGCTGGTTTCTCCCTAAGTGACCCTGATCTCTGACCCCCAGCTGTGCAGTCGGGGTCCCAGCACCCAGCTGAGGTTTCTGGACCAGCACTGAGCTGTGGGCCTCTCGGTGTGTGCACTGCAACACATCTGTCCATGCATGGGAGAGTAACAAATGGTTCTGCACCAGCAATGTAAGTTTAACTGAATGATTATTTTATAGCATCTCTAAGGCTAAAACCAGACAAACTGTCATATAACTTGGTCAGGGATTGCTGTAATGAGCGAGTGACAAGCCATGAATTCAGTTTTATCAGTGACAACAGTACCGTCTCAATGCTGCATGGGTGCATTTGAGTTCCATAAAACCATATGTTACATAGTTTACTAGTTGCAGAACTAAATCTGCCTAAATTTACTCAGTTTTGGTCTATCTAAAGTAAGTATCTTTTCAGGGAGTTGTTTGATATTTTTTTCAGTGAACCAGCCAAACCAATCATGTCAGATTAAGGAAAAAAAATTCACTTTAGGTTACTTAAATTCTTAAAATTTAGGTCTACTTGAAAGTAGAAATGCACATACAAAATGCAATATTTTGATTCTGTTTAAAGAAGTCAGAATTTTCAATTATTTGCCTGCTTTCTTCCAGCTGCAGCTACTCACTAAATTCAAAACAAAGTAGTTTAATAGGTTCTGAATGTGTTTATCTCAACTAATTTACTTTTTTGGGGGGTGGGGATATTGCTGAGCTGTAATTACAATACACCTGTATCTGAAGCTCAGATTTTCTTTCTTTTCAAGTGCTGGACACAAATTATTTAGTTTTTGATCTTTGTTATAGAAAAAGGCTTTACAACATACCTGTTATGTCTAGTCACATCTGTAAGGCACGAATCAGATTTTTTTAAAAAAAACCCACATCACTTCATCATTTTCATCTCTGAGGCAGTTTAATACACTTAACTTTTCCAAAAATGTACTCATTTTGGTCCTGATTCAAGGAATAACCATCATTAGAACAGCAGAAGGACCCGAAAGTCACACTGGCATCAGTTGCACTTTAAGCATGTGCTTGAAATTCTGCTCATGCTCACCTACTAAACTGGCGCTTGCAGTTTTCACTGCTCTCAAATGTCACATACCCATGTATGGCATAAAATGTGGACCGAATATAGAAAGCAGGGTAAGGAATTGGTAAGCCTTGCAAAATAACAATTCTAGAGCCATCTCACCTTGCCCTAGGAAGCAGGGTGTCTTAGAAAGTTTTACTAGAATTTGTTAAATCATTAACATTATTCTTCCTGTGCCACCATTTGTTCTTCCAGTATGACCCAAACTAGGGGAAAACACCTGAGGAAGAAAGTTTGATGCTTACCAGTGGAGCTCTTGGCTTGTAACACATCAATAATGTACAAAGCTCATCAAAGCACTCAGTCATTACAATACCACAGCACGCTGCCTCCTGCGGAGCATTTGGAGTCCACTGTGCCAATAAAGCACAAATTGAGAGACATGATATACATCCACAGCAAGAAGCTTTTAAGAAATGAGGGAAAAAGTCTAGAGCACTGGAAACATGAGCCAGCAGTGAGCCCAGGTGGCCAAGGCAGCCAACAGCATCCTGGATTGTATCAGGAATGTGTGGTCAGCAGGAGTAGGGAAGTGATCGTGCCCCTGTAATCAGCACTGGTGAGACAACACCTCAAATACTGTGTTTAGTTTTGGGCCCCTCACTACAGGAAGGACGTTGAGGTGCTGGAGCATGTCCAGAGGAGGGCAACAGCTCTGGTGAAGGGTCTGGAGAGGAATTCTTATGAGGAGCAACTGAGGGAACTGGGATTGTTTAGTCTGGAGAAGAGGAGGCTGAGGGGAGACCTTATCGCTCTCTACAACTACCTGAGAGGAGGTTGTAGCGAGATGGGTGTTGGTCTCTTCTCCCAAGTAACAAGCAATAGGACAAGAGGAAATGGCCTCAAGTTGCACCAGGGGAGGTTTAGATTGGATATTAGGAAAAATTTCTTTACTGAAAGAGTGGTGAAGCGTTGGAACAGGCTGCCCAGAGAGGTGGTGGAGTCATCGTCCCTGGAGGTGGTCAAAAAAACATGTAGACATGGCACTCTGGGACATGGTCTAGTAGGCATGGTGCTGTTGGGTTGACGGTTGGACTACATGATCCTAGGGGTCTTTTCCAACCTTAATGGTTCTATGAAAAAACAAAGACAGGAAGGAGGTTTTTTAATTGCAATATTACTAAGAGAACATGCTCAGAAACACAACTCTGGGTGTCAAAGCTGAGCTTGTTTATTTTTTTTATTCATCTGTGGACATTTCCCTCCAATACGAAACAACTTTTCTGAACAGCCTGTGAATCGGCCACCCATGCCCAGCAGTCCGGCTCTGTGGTCTATGTTCAGGAAGAAGTGTGGCAGATCCAACTCAAAATCCAGGGGCTGATCTTGCAGGAAGTAGGATGAAGTATCATCTCAGACTGGAGATGAAAATTCCAATCAAATCTGAGGGTTGAGATGTTTGGCTCAAGCATTTATATTGAACTATGACTTCTTTGATGCTCTGATTCAGAGTTTGACTCTCTGTCCTCTCAAGAGCAGCATAAATAGTGAAGAACAAGGCTCTTATTGTTAAATACCAAATTCTTTAACAGCACAGGTGAAGATATTTAGTCACTAAAAATCTGATGCAATAACCTTAGTGTTTCACAGCATCAAAGTAAAAATCTTCTGGGGTGTTGCAAGGGAAGGAGGGGACATCACTCGGCAACAGTGACCGTGCAGGCTCTGCTCCAGGTCACCCAGTCCCCTTGCACACAGGAGCTGCAGCCAACCCTGGCCCCTGCCATAGTGAAAATGATAAAAGCTGCTCTCTTCTTATACATAAACACCTTGAAAAATGGTGTTGTGTGAGCAGAGTGTGCAATTCCAACTAGGCAGTTGAAAAAAAAAAAAAAAAAAAAACCCCAAACCTGACTTTCAATCAAGTGTTAACAATGCACTTTTCTTTGCTGTGCCCACCACCCCACCCATAGTGCTACGAGCATTACGCAATTTGAGAACGAGCTCCCTTTGACTTGTACCCGTTATTTCTTAACAGAAAATGAATTGGTGGGAAAACTATGCTAGGAGAGACATAGAAACTAATGGCAAGGGATTGTATGCGTCTGTGTGTGGCAAGGAAGCATGCCAAGCTCTGCACAGACTCCTGAGAACTAAATGAGCATCCAAGTGCTCGCAATATCAAAGCAGCATCAAAGGATCTCCAGAGATGAGCAAATTTCATAAATAAGGAAGCTCAGGGATGTATGAGAAAGCTCATCAGTATATAAATAGTTTGTTTTGAAATCCTCTATTATAAAACACCATCAGAAAAGGGCTGATGTATGAATGGTGAGGTTGAGGCCTTGTGTGATTATCGGGGATCTAAAAGATAACGGGGGATCGCAGTGTAGAAGACTTGGAGTGAATAATACAGCTGGGCTGGGAAATAAAGGTCTAAGATAGATAGTGTCATCCAGCAGATAAAGCCAGGAGTCAGGGGAGTGCAATTTAGCACTGTAAGGCATCATAGATGGTTTTCACCATTCTCTAGGAAAACCTAACCAAACTGAAATCGTTCATCTCTTGCTGGGAGGCAGTTCTTCCGGACCCTGAATATTTTGAGTTGCTTATACCTAAACCATGTCCTGATTAGTGAAGAGCCCTTTCAAAGCACAGATGTCAGTATAGTACTCTGGTAACTTATGGCTGTCACAAGATACAGCTAATACTACTCACACAAGAAACTCAACTCATTTGAAAGATGTACCTTGTCTTCTCCAGGATAGATCAGTATTTTTCTCTTCTAGTCCTGTTATTCTCTCCCTCAATGTTTCCTTTTCACTGAAATCTTTCTCCATCAATCCCCCAGCCAAAGCACTTCATCAGCCACCCTACACTGGGGGCAGCGGGTTGCCCACACGAATACTGGCTAGCACCTGCCACAACGGCTGCAATGCCAATTGTGAAATGTTGGAGGATTCTGCCCTCTAACACCTCTTCATCCAGCATTTCTGGTTTTAAACAGCTTTAATGAATCGGGAGAACTGTTTACTTTTCTTTACCCTCTGAAACACAATTTTTACCTAGGCTTCAACTTCTTGAAAGAAAGAAAGTATTCAGCACTTCTCACATCAGTCTTAAATACATCCTGAACAGACAGAGTGGAAAATTGTCTTAAACCCTTTGGCATCCACTTGCTGTCAGTCACATGTCAAGTCAGGAATAAAAATTGGCAACTAGCTGTAGATTTCACCGTCATGCAGCAGGATTTGTGGAGCTGAATTTGCAGTTTGGTTCTTGGCTTCAGCTGCCACTCCATGTACCGCCAGTGATGAGCATTCATGCCACAGAGAGGCATTAGAGTTGTCAGAGATCCAGAGCTTACAGAAATAACTTAATTTTTAAATGGACTGTCTCTTTTGGTATGAATAATCAGACAGAACAACATACAAAATACTTGACATGTACTGGGAGCCCAGTACAGTCTTTTGCACATGAAAATATTTGGAATATTTCAGACTCCATTTAATGCTTCTCCAGAGTTTTGCAGAACAGTAAATTACGAGCTCTATAATTAAGCCACACATTCCCTCTCTTTGATTATGCTTTAATCCTATTTATTTTAACAGAGATAGTGAAAACCATTGATCAAATACTTCTCAGGCACCTCAATATAATCTAAAAGGAAACTAAATGTTAACAGGGAACAAGGCTTTAAACTTTGCTGTTGATAGTTATTCCCAATGCTCAACTAAATTTTGGAAATACAAGTAGGTCAAAACTGCCTTCCCTATTAAAAAGGAGAAAAAAAAAAGTCAGCAGAGGTGTTTTCCTCTGAACTTATGAGCAATAAATATGTTATTTTGGGGCTAAGCAGAAAGGTAGCCATTTATCCTTGCAGTTATACTAAATTCTGGTAGTTTGGCACTGAATCATGTAGCCCAGAAGAGTCATGTAGTACAAACATGAGCTGCACTGCTTTGGCCGAAGTTCCACCCAGCAGTGGTTAAAGGGGAGCGTGCAGGCTTGGCCACTCTGTGTGACCCACCCTCATCTTCCTGAGTACCTGCAATTCCTGTAGTAAGGATATTAGACCTTCCTAGCCTATTCCCTTTAGCATCTGGCTATGGACTTGTTCATGCAGTTGTCTAACTCCTTTCTGAACCTGCTGATGCCACCTCCCTCCACAACAAACCATGGCACCAAATCCCAGGAGATTGCTACCTGCTGCGCTTAACAATTTTAAGCCACTCTCCTATTTGTATGAGTGACCTCTCATTCTAGTATTGTGGGATTTGGTGAACATCAGTTTTGTGCTTGCCTTATCCACAGCTTCATGATTTTATAAATCTCAATCATGTCTCAGCCACTTAAATCACTGCAGCATTTTTAGAAGATAGCCAGTAAAATACACAGGCTTCTTTTGAGGGGGAAAAAAAAATTAAAATTGCAAGCCTTGTCTTCAAACATAAAATATGATAAGGGAAACAACATTAGTCATAAACCACGCAATGACTTGTCAGCAACAGCAATGTGTTACCATCATATCGAGATCACACTCTCACATATTGCAGTGCAGCTTATAAAATATTTGAAAGGGGAGTGCACATCTACTTCAGATCAGCAAATACTTTGAAATTCTGGGATGAAATCCCAGTATCGCTGAAATAAAAAAATCAAGATTTTTTTTTTTAAATGTTCCTTGTATAAAGCAAAAGAAAGTATCACTCATTCACTATAAAAATTTCTGCCTGTAAGCCAACTTTGAGCAAAAAGATATGGGCACATGTTTAAATACATTCTCTTGGTTCCATTTTCTCTGTCTGGCTAGCATAACAAACCCTATAGGTGATTCAAATCCAATGCCTTGACTTCTTTCAATTCTTTAAATTGAAAGGTATTCTAGTACACCATATACAAGTCCTAAATTTCAATATCTATGCTACTGCAGCCTTTCTAGGTAAAGGATCACTGTTCTAACCTCAGGGACTATATATGCACTGTATGTACATGAGTGAGTCAGCCTTCTAGTTCAGAAATCAGCTCTAGGAGACAAAATTTCAGAAATTCGCCCTCCATACTTACCTAAAACAAAGATTTTTATGCTTCAGGTTTCTGATTTACTAGTTTAAAATACAGCTTGGGTTGGCACTAAACCACAAAGAGCAGCAGATAAGAAACTGTATATTTTCTGACAGGTCATTGAGCCGGAGCCTAACATGCTCATCTTAACAGCTCATTTGTGTCTGCTGTCCTGACATTCTGACATTTGCTGTCAAGGTTCCTTTCTCAGGCGGCTAGGCGCTTTACTATTCAACACCACTGCCCTAATCTGCAGCGGCACATACCAGTCTCTTACTTAAACACTGATGCAAAATTGGTGTCTCTGGAATCCAAAGAAATGCCCCAAAAAACCAAAATGAAGATTATCAATGGCTTCTCTATTATGCAAACTAGATATTTAAGACAGCGCAGGACACAAATTATGAAAAAGGTATTTATTATTTACACAACTGCTATAGTTCCTTAAGAACAATATATACCATTTTTATTTGAAAGGGTCAGTCTTCTTTCAAATACATGAACTGCATAATGCACAAGTGTTGGTAATGCCAAACAGCAGTCACATCACACTTCTATAGTGCAGGCATAAGCAGCGCAAGTAAATGATATTTTAAGAACAGTATGGCTGAATATTGTTTTTAAACACAGTGTTTGCACTTTGACAAGATTTAGCTAGAAGAGAACAAGGGTTTTGTTCATGCTTTGTTAGGAAGGTGACTTTCCCATCTGAGGTTTAAACCCTTTATCTGACATATGAGAATTTTTCAGGCAGACTGCTTTTCACTTACCAAATAAGAGTGGGTTTCTCTCCCTCAAACTTCAATCTTTTGTTTTCCGGTAAACACTGCTTTATAGTACAAGTTCACACACCGGGGTAAATTGGCCACAGAGGTGGTACTTTCCCATCTTACTGTCTTGCACAGAGAAACACTGACATACTAGTACATACCAAACTTAGACAACTTGTAATTTATAGACTTAAATACTGGAATGGGAGAGGGAGACTTCCTAAAAATGGAGGGAATAGAGGGCTTATACAATTCATACACTGCCAAGGTTGGCTCCTTACTCAACTTTTTTGGTCTAAGTATTTTTTTTCTAGTTTCAGAATGGTTTTGGTCTTTAATGGTTATGGTTGTACTCAGGCAGCAAAGGAGAGGAAAGTATTTTAAGTAGTAACACCAGAACTGAATGCAAGAAAAAGTAACTGACTTGTTTCTCCCACTTTGAGCTTATTGCTGTGATCTTTTAAAAAAAACCCACAACCAACCACCTGGAAGACCAAGTATAGCAGTCATTCTGGCATTGGATCCAGTGTCCAGCACTATTATACTCTAGCGTAAAAGCAAGGAAAAGTCCAATGATCTTAGTTATGTTCCCTTCAATGCAGTACGACACAATTTTATCAGTGTTATTGTCCTTGCTTCTTTGAAAGATACCTGAAAGAAACAAAAGTACAGTTTTTCACAAAATAAGAGGTAGGCATAAATATGTCTAGTACCTTTTATAAACTCAAAGTATGAATCTGCTTTCTTTTCTCACTAGCAATCCCCCTATTGATAACCAAAAATTAGAAATGTGATCAATACTACTTATGATTTTATTTGACTTCAACAGTCTTTTGATTCTGTGATAGGTTATCTTAGAGTAATTTCAACTCATGTTTTTAGTTACTCTATTAGTTTTTTTAAACAAAAGGGAGGAAAGAAATGGAAACGTGTTTTATTCTAAGAGGTTGAAAATTATATCAGTTGGAAAAGTAGCTATTACATCCTTTAAGATAAAAAGGCCCATTAGATATGGCACTCCTTCAAATAAATTCAAGACTTTAATGAACAGTCATCCAGCATAACCTGAAAAGAACAGCCCTCCACTAGCTTCTTTAGAGAATCTGAGTTACTCCAAAACGCTTGTTTTCTGATCTCATAGTTCTCTTACCACTACAGCTGGAGCAATCTGGCTATGTGGTGACATTGAAGACTTTGCAAATACTCCAGAAAAAAAAATCCAACCAATTTAACTGAAAGTGTGAAATATCCAGTGAGTTTCACTGCTTTTAAAGTTTAACACTTGACTTTCTGTTCTAATCAGAAACAAGAAAGAAAATTGTATCAAATTTGCAAGGCTGTTCTTTTAAGCACTGAATGAGTGTTTTTCGAATAACGTATTGCACACACTTTTTTTCACATGTATTGAAACTTCAGGCTGTTGCATAAAACCATTAAGAAGAATTTTGCCCAAACACTTCAGATAATCATTCTCTAGCAAGAATTAGGATGCTAACTGGTGCCCTAAGCATTTGGAAAACTCTCGTTCATAACACAGTAACTTGCATTTCAGAGCCAATGAATACCGTAATACCACACAACTTGGATAGTGCCTGAGAACCACACTATAAAACCCCAAACCTCTGAAGTAACTGCCAGAAAAGTTGCCTTGTAACAATGGACCTGAGATCTGAACCGACAGCCTAACTTTGTAGGGGTGGAAAGAGGGAGATGTCCAGGGAGCAGGTTCCTTCAA
>VYZW01037174.1:9501-20678 GCA_013401315.1 Balaeniceps rex | reverse complement strand
AAGATATACTTCTTTATTGTAAAAAAAGATAATATTCTACAATTTTTCATGTGTAGTGTTCTTTTTGTTTGTTTGTTTAAAGTTATCACTGACAATTAGTAGTTTACAGTCCATGGTGTTTGAAAGGAAGCATTTTCTCTTTTGAATGAACAAGATTGGGTTAAATAGTGGATTTAAAAAAAGATTTGAGAGCAGGCATACCAATATTCCTTATGATTAGCTTATCTGAAGTGTGTATGGTAGGTTGCTAATATAAAGAGCAGTTGTATGGCTAAAAAAGATGTATTATTTACACTTAAAAATGGTCCATACTTACTGCTGTGGGGTTTTTTATGCATTTTAGAATGAGAGATAAAGTCAACTTTCTATTATAATTTCTTTTAACTGTAAATCAGGTCCTAGAGAATTCTGATATCCTTCAAGTCACTAGTTTAATTTTGGCTTAATTTCTATTTTATGGTATTTTACATTTTTAAAGAAAGAAGTGTAAAATACCTGTTGAACGTAGAAGTTTTTGTTTTACTATATAAATAAAAAGGAAGCTGCCAAAGCATGTTGTTCATTGGATTTAATAATAGCCACAGTGCTGTATCATGTTGTTATCTAATTCACAGTTCAGAGAGGTGTGCTGTCCATTGTTTGAGGATAAACGGCACTCTTATTTAGAAAATTGATTTGTCGATGCCTTTTGTTACAAAACCCATTGTGTTTCAAGACAGTTATATCAGGTATATCAATAAATATATGTCAAATGAGTTTTGCAGAAAATTAAATTCAGTGTATTAAATCAGAGATATGAGCATCATTACAATAGTAATTACAACATACTGCTGCAAGCTTACTAGTCAACTTTTTATCCATGGATTGCAATATGCAGTATTTCAATATTCCGCTTATTGTTAATAACAATTTTCTAAGCTTAATGGGGCACTTAAGGTTTCTAGGTCCAGTTTTTAATCAGTGGGAAGTGGTCCTTTGTGTATTCTAGATGACTTTATAGTTTTCTAAAGCCTTGTCTTCCCAGTCTATTAATTGGTAAACAAAATGGAAAATCAAAACTTTTGACCCAGGACAAAGAACCACAGTTTGCCCATTGTGAGTTGTGGATTGGCAGCAACTTGACTGCCTAGTGTACGGAGCTATGATTATATCAAATACACTGGTGTACAAAAGCAAGTTTTTGCCTTGGTGAGGTACTGTGTAATATAGAATTGTTATTCAGTCCAAACTATGTTAATTTTATCTTCTTTCACAATACAGGGGAAAATATCAAAAGGAAAACTGATAAGGAGAAAACCCTTCTCAGCAACTAAGAAATTATTACAACAGAGAAGAAAAGGCAATGAGAATCAATGAAATCAGTTGTGTTCTTTTAATGTTAATGGGAAATAAGCATTCAATACTTGCTGTAAACTGTTACAGAATGGAAACTGGGCTCAGTCTGTGGGTTGTGTGTGATACAGCCGTTCCTCATTACACCCTTGCTGGACTTGGATACCAGCTCCTGCATTGCTGCCCACAGGAGGACCCACCTCAAAATGGAGACAGGGCTTCCTTGTGGCTTAGAGGTTGCTATACTGCTTGCCTCCCTCCTGCCATTAAATGTGGTTGTGTCAGGACTGAATTAGCCATTAGTCATAGTCAACTATGTCATTCAAATTCCCCCTGGTTTCTAGGATATAAGTATGCCTCTTGCCTTCACAGTTGCACACAGGAACGTGAAAATGAATTGACTTAGTATGGTAATTGCAGCCTGAGTAAACAGGTAACTTGGAACAGGAGCTGTAAAAGGTTATGAACTGTTTCACTCATCTCTGTGGGTTTTTAACCAAAATGCCCTGTGATTTCTGTATGTATTCTTCCAAATATTGTGTTGCTGGTATGCTATGCAAAAGATATTTGAACTTCTGTTCTTTGGGTAAAAAAACCTCTCTGATGTAGGTTTGCTATTTCAATCCCATCAGATTATTGCATAAATTCGTTTTACTCAAAGACCAGTTGATTTTTCTTATGTATAAATGTATTTGTCAAAAGTAAAAGGTTAATTTCTCATGACCCTAACACTTAGATCATTTTCCTCTATTAAAGTTATAATACAGAGCAGGGTTTTTTTTCTTACCATACTTCCTCTGCTGAATTTTATTGCTTCATTGTCGAGCGTAATTTTGCTATATTGTTTTCTTCATGAAAATTTCAACCTTCTTCATCTCATCTGAGCAGAGTGCTTCTTAATTTTCTTTTTCTTTAACTTTTCTTTCTAACCAGAGGCATTTCCTCCCTTCACCTGTAAATATTTCATCTTTAATACCTTAGTCCCTGTTTGCTTACCAGGAACATAGAATGTTTACCTGAATGGGTAGCCAGGGAATCCTTCAGTTTGAATTCTTTATCTGTGTGAGAAGATCTGCTTAATCATATTTTTACATTTTTCACTTCCATGAATATATTTTAACTTCTGCGGCCATATCTGTTATTTACATTTTTAACAAATTATGTCAGTTGTTAGGGCTTTTTTTGTTTGTTTCATTTGTTGTTGTTTTTTAAGTAGCACTTTGAAAGAAGTATATTAAAGGTTTAAGCCCTCAGCTTTGTAACTCATAATATTATAGGACTGTAATTTTTTTCTGAGATATAATTATCTTAGATGATATATGTACACGAAGGAAACAATGCCTCATTTTTAATTGCATTTAGAATTTAAAATTTTGAGAAAATATTACAACAGAGGTTGCTTTAATTCATGATTTATTAATTTGTCTAACTTAGATTTTTATTTTAAACAAATGCAGAAAACAGGATATATATTACTGTGTGAAAGACCAATGCATAGAAATACAGGATTTTTAAAATCCATCAGTTATAGAGTTTACTGTGATTCGTATCAAAATAGAATTTTTGTTAATAAAGTTGGTTTTACAGCTAGGAGACTTAAGGCCACTGAAATGGAATAAAGTAGATCCAAAAATTCTGCTTTGTCTGATTTCTTGGCCAGAAAGGATAAGAAATGGGACTGAAAATGGTGGTGGTTGTTTACATTGTGCTGTAAAGCTAATGATAACCATACTAACAGTGAAGATTTCATCATAAAAAAGGTGATTTTAATCAAAGAAAGAAACATATATGAACAATGCAAGTTCTTGATGCATCCTTTGCAAACACTACTAAACTCATTTCAAATAAGAAACAGTTCTCTCCAGAATTGGTATTCATACATGAAAGAAGCTTTACATTAGTATTCTCTTAAAATCATATTTATCATAATACCTAATTATATTTTTTCTTTTGTTTTAGCCATGGATGCAGATGGGAAGAATGAAAGCCTTTCACCTCTGCAGCAGCTTGGTGTTGAAATGACAGTCAGGTACATGGTATTCAAATATTTCCCTAGTCTATTTCTAGGATTTGTTTGATTTTCATGATTTTAATGATATTTAATCCATCAACTCAATGCTTTATACCATTTAAATCTAAAGATCGTCTTTAAGAAAATGAATTCTGACTTTGAAAATGAAAAAGGTATTAATACATAATTAAATTATCTTTACAGCTTATATAGGTTATTCTCCTTTATTGTTGTAAAGGCTAATTGTAACTTGTTAGTAAGATTTACCATAAAATTACATTATCCTGTGTTATTTGTCTTTTTTTTTTTTCTCACATTAATTCTCTAAATGGTTCTGTTTAGCTAAGCTTAGTTATATGCCATTTAAACATTTTATTTGGCTGGTAATTTGCAGAGCCATGATGAAGGAAAAGCTAGTGTGTCTGTACTTCCACAGATTGTTATCTTTAGCATTAATATTTGAATTCTGATGCTAATAATTACACGTACAATATACTTAGAATTCTAAATAACGTATGTGAAGAAAATGAGTCATGTGTGTTAGAGTACTTGCTCCTCCCCACCACAGTCTCTAAAACTGAACTAAGAGGAATTTAGGTGAGGAATTGTAACACTGAGTAGCAGATGTTTGCTGTGTATCCTTCCTAGATAAACCATAATAGGTTTTATTAAACCATTTATGTGTATATCTGCAACATAGTGTTTGTGGTGAACAACTCTATGACAGCTTAACTTTCACAGGCCTATTAAATATGAGTTCTTGCTTTTTAGGAATTAAAGAAAAATATTTAACCTTTAAACAGTTTTTGTTTTTAACTTTTTGTGCTAGATATGGAAAATACCTGAACTTGCTAAAAGAACATGCTGAAAATGGGCTGTGCTTCGTGTTAATGAATTGTGAGAAATTTCTGAAACGACAGCAAAGAACTGTGGTATCCTCACTTTGTATCCTTTCTGGATGGCATAAATTATATTGCCTAAAAATGCCGTTGGAATTTGAACTCTCAGTTTGGGCTTTTGATGGTAGTGTAGATGTGTAATATGTACTGAAAGAAAAAAAAAAAAAAGCAAGCAGAACTTTTACTTTGAAATTTTAAGTTAAAATGCACACCCCATGCACTCAAGAAAATCTTCACTTTTTTTTTTCCCATACTTCATTAACATTGTAAGTCTCATCCATTTTTGTCATAAACTGTTTTGGAGTAGGATCACATCTTTCTGTATGTGAAAAAGAGTCTGCAGCAACGCACCTTTGAGCATTAATGAGTATTTGTTGTACAATATTTTTGGTATTTGTATTTGGTACAGTATTTGTGGTACAATACCAACAGTATTAATGGTATTGCCCGTGTAATGATATGTGGCTGTAATCTGATCAACAGGAATGTTTTGACTTCTGACTCTTTTAGATCTACTGTGGAACTTTTTTAAAAAATAAAACAGATACCTCTTTCCATCAAGCTTTGCTATATTCTTCAGGTATTAGACTTACATATCACTATTAAAATACACTTCAGGTATATTAGTCAGAACATGCTTAATCTCTTTTTTAAAGCTTTTCTTTTACTTTGTTTTTTTTTCCATAATCTTCACAGCTCCTGTTTTCCTCCTCCACCATTCTCCTTTCTTGTACTATAAGCACACTTATTTTGGTGCGGGGTTTTTTTGCATTTACTTGGTTTTTTGTTCACTTTTGTTTATTTGGCTTGACTACTTATCGACTGGAAAAAAAGTAGTGTATAGGGAAAATAGCTTAAATTGTTTCTCTTAATTTAGTTTGAGAGGCAGCCGTGCCTCAAGAAGCTGCCTTCTGCGTAGCTATATTTCCTTTGTCCCATCTCTAACAAACCAGCTCTTGCCTCTGTGTGCAGGGGCCTGGGGAGGAGGAGGGCTGCAGTTCCTGCAGCGCAGTGAGGAGGAGATCTCTGCCCGAGTTCCTTAACCTTCTCACGCAGGCTGCTTGCGGGAGCGCTATGCTGGCTACGACTGGTTTGCGTCTTCTGTCTTCCTCATAATGTCAGGGGACGGGGAGAAGACACTGACGTTTCTTCAGCGATTTTCACGTCTTCTCGTTTCAGCATTTCTCTGGCTACCAAGACTGCATCTGTCTGTAAGAATTTAAAAGCCATTTCTTTCTGAAAGGCAACTTTGAAAGTTTCTAAAGGAGACTTTATAAATTTCCTTAGTTTTGGGTGGGTTTTTTTAATGCATTAAGTTTTCATTAAAGCTCTCTAACTGAATACGTGACCCTGAAAAATTATCTCAGAAAAATATAGATTTGACATTTGCTCAAACGGTTGTTTAAAAGTAGTGAAATAACAGGTGGACTGGTAGTAAAGGCAATGTTATTGAATTTTAAAGCTGGCAGTAAAATAAACTTTGTTAGTGGCATTAAATTCTGTGTGAAGGATGCGACGCTGTTGAATGACCTTTTTTTTTTTATTATTACAGTGTGCAAGTCCATCCTTTTGATTTCTTTAGTAGACCTATCAGTTTTAAAATTTACTAGATACACTAGGGTATTATTACTGCCCAAATACTGAACGCTTGACAATTTTAAATTATTAGTATTTTGGATCAAGTCTGTAGTATAGGAAACATCATTTCCATCTTTCATGAGGGGGGATTCCATCTATTTAAAATAAAACCCTTCCAGTTTGACTTTGTACATTGTCACATTGTCTTGAATGTTTTGAACATAAACTATAAAACAACTGTAGTCTTTACTAGAGAACTCTGGGGTATAAGAATCGCAGATTAGATTCCATACCTCTTCTGCATGCAGGCTTCTGTATTAATATGAATTGGTCTGTCTTGTCACAGAAGTGACCGTATTGGTGCACTTACAGCACTGAGTCCAGCCCTGAGGTTGTTCCAGCACAATGAAATTTTGCTCCATTGTGTGAATATAATTGTGCTGAACACTGTCAGTGCTGGGAACTTCAGTGTCGTCTTCCATACAAGAACTAGCCAGCATGGCAGGCAGATTGCTGCAGTGCTAATGTTCATTCTCATTACCTAAATCATTTCTTTTTCATAATACATCTTGAAAACACAAAGAGAAAATTCAATAATTAACCTATTTGCATAACTACCACAATGTAAACTAAAATAAAATGTCAAAATATGAATGAGGAATTATCCAGCCATTGGGTTGTGATGCTGCCTACCTCAGAAAGGAGGAATATTCCAAAGGATGTACCTTGACCTTCTAGCATGAAGCCAAGGATTCATTATCTAGAAACCAGGCACTGATATCTAGAGCTTTCCATACTGATAAAACCGCTGTTCATTTTGCTGCACGAAATAGAATTTCACTTCATGCTAGCCATGCATACTGCAAAGAAACATGCACACAGAAAACAACTTCAAATACCATAGACGTTCCACTCTATCCACCAGTAAATGGGAAAAAAAATCCAACAGAAATTCTTTTTTTTTTCTCTTCTGTTCTTTTGTTCAAAATATAACGTTTTCTCCATCCCTGCTTTGACAATTAAAGTTTACATGCAATAAAGAACTAGATTGGTAATGCAAAGGAATAGTCAGGATATATTTAACAACAGTTTCTAACTTTTAATTTTCTTTAGTTTAACTACATGTTTTTCCTGATGGTAGTAGCAGCTTTTTTGTTTATTCTATTTCCTTTCTCTAAAATAACTGGGATGATTTATCTTACAAGTAAACATGTATATTTTTATATATTGTTCTCAGCAAGGTATTTTAAAATCACACATTTTTGTAGTCTGTAATCCTTTTCCTCAATTTTGTTGTTGATGATGTTGTTGTTGTTAATCAGATGCACCTGCCTGTTACCACAGTGGAATCTGGCATCCATCCAGTTTATTTTTGCAGTGCTCACCACATTGAAATGTTGCTGAAAGCTGAGTTGCCACTTGTCTTTTCAGCCTTCCACATGTCTGGTTTCACTCCATCCCAGGTAACTGGTGAAAGTGTATCAAAGTATCAACAACTTTTTGACTTAAGTCCACAAAATCAAGGATATCCAGGCACAATTGTGTTTTTTCTATACAGCACTTGTGTACTGGTTTTGAAACTGGGGTAAGAGATAGTATTGAATGCATAGTGACTTAGAGCATCTGAAAATAGAAAGTAACCAACTTTGGTAGAATAATGAGAGTATACTGTAGCTGATGACCTTCCATTACACGTTCATGCAGAAAACTGGATAAAAATAATATATACTAAACTCTCAGATTTATCATTAAAAAAAAAATAGAATATCTTATTCCCTGGAATCATTTTCTGAATTTTCCATGGGAGGGAAATGAGTAATTTGGGATAGGTGTATAATAGGAAGCAGTTCAGGTGATATCAGAGCAAAATTAGTTTTATATGAGCTACCATAACTATTACAATCAGGCAACACACTAATCTAGTATTAAAGAGAAGTTACTAAAGAAGAGTATTTATCCATAATGTTAGCTTTCATTTTACCTACTTACTACAGTTCTTTGGTAATATGGAATGCTATGTATGGAGCATTACTTGTAAAGACTACAATCATGATGAAGCATAAACACTTCATGCAATAATGAGTTAGATTGCCAATGCAAAGGACCTCTCACCACAGTAAGAAAGCTTATTGCTGTTCCAAAGCAAGAAAAGTATTTTCATCTGTGCCTTCAAAATTCCTTTTTTCCACAAGATTTGCAGCTTAAGAGACTTCTTAATGAGGGCAGAGGCCAGTGTGGTACAGATATAGCTTAAAATAGTCAGCTTGGGATTTAGTCTTTGAGGAGAGAAGATTGGCAGATGAGGGACTTTATCTCAGCATAGGAATGAGGTGCTTATGATAAGGTTCCTGTTTTGGGGTGGGAAAACACATGGAGGACAGTCACTCCTTCCTCAACTATTCTTGTGTAAATTATACTGTATGCTTTTTTTTATTGTTTGCACTCAGTAATAGACTAATTATTGTTCTAAACTGCTTGACAAGTTTTTTTGGATTTTGTTTTTATTTAATGTGTTTCTGAAATGCCACTGGTGGGTGCCACTGTATCTTCTGTGTGATTTTGCAGTTCTGCTGCAGGATTAAAAACAAACAAGCCCTGAACTGTGAAAACAATTCTGATGTATTTAAGTGCTTGTGTGCATCAATAAATACCTGAAAACAGATTTAATGCCAGAGTATGGCTGCTGTCATCTAATTAGAATCTTGGTACTTTTGCTGCTGCATATTTTTAAATGCTTTAAGGACTGATTAGCAGAAGATTTGTGGTCCAGAACTAAATGAAATGTGCTGTACACATCTTAATACATTGTGATTTAGAACTGGAAAAAGGAGTCGCTGAGTGTGTTCCATACGCACTTCATTAAATGAAAATGTGTCTTAGGGAAGGGCCTAACGTTCATTTTTAAGGCAAAGAACTAATTTGATTTAAAGGAAAATCCACGTTAACCACACCTTCGTCACCCTCATTACCCTTTAGGCCACGTTTTAAAAAAGTCTTGAAAAAATCACCTTTGCTTTCACTGGACTTTGAGTTTTATGTCTCAACCTCAGGAGTTGCCAGAATATACTCAGATAAGTGAGGTGCACGGATGCAGGGTGTTAAGTTTAGCAGAACTCACTGGAAGTCATTTCAGAGGCTGTGATTTTTTAAAAAATGGTGATTCTTGGCTTCTTTTGTACTATATCCCTTTTATTTTCATAAGTAGGGTAATGTTATAGGAAAATGGGTCTGTAGTATAGAAAAGTTAAGAGAGAAAGCTGATCAATTATGACTGAATGTCTACAGCAATTTAATTACATATAATTTCTTTCTCATCTAGATTTGTCTGCAATGGATAACTCAGTGTTTCTGGAATTACATGGACTGGAGTGAGATCTGTCACTACATTGCTATATGTATTCTCCTTGGTCCTGATTATCAAATATATATGTGCATTTCTGTGTTCAGACACCTACAACAAGACATCCTGAAGCACACTGAAGCCCAAGATCTGCAGGTTTTTCTTAAAGTAAGGGTTTCTTTTTTAATTTTTCAATTGCTGAAGGGAAGCAAAGCTCTCAATACTGAAAATATATATGTTACTTAATCTGAAGCTCTTACTGAATTTCACTTATTCATTTTAAGTGAGTGGAATAATACTTTAATTTTATTTACTTCCTGGCAGGAAATGGTGGTATATTATTTTCCAGAGATTAGCTTTCCTGCATTTTGTCCTGATCAGTTCCTTTTGTAAAGCAAAGTAAGTGACCACATTAAATTATGAGGGTATATGATTCAGTTCTCTCTATGTGGCCCCAATCTCATTAAACTAGATGGTCTCCAGAAAGGTGGGTTTACACAGTGGTGTCCTACTGAAGCTTGAAGAGATGTGGCACACAGGTTAGTGAGCTGTTATTTTGAACAGATGCCGGTTACTGTACATCCAGCCTCACAATTTTGTATCCTTTGCCATATTATAAATTACATTTTGTTATTGGATACTTTTCATGAATAGATACAAATATTTGACTCTTCTTCCCAGAGACATTTTTGCTTTTTTCTCTGATCTTTTTTTTTTTCTTCAGTCAAAACTCTTTTGAGAGCTGTATATTTGCATCTTAGTCCGTCCTAACAACAATAGTTTTCTGACTAGTTTGCATTCATTACATAGTCTTAAATATGAATAATATGTCAGCTCGATCATTTTCCTTGAAAATGTTTGGTACACACTCTAATGAGTGAATTGTTTTGTTTGACCTGTTTTTGGTCAATGTGGCTTAAAAACTACTTCATCTTGATGGCATTAATTGGATAGTTTATGTAAATTATAGAAGAGAGAAGTTGTATGTTGTCACCTACAGTATAAACAGGCTGAAGATTTGACATGGTACTGTTAAATTAATGAGAAGTACTGTATATTAATGCACTACTGGAGTATTTACAATTCATTGAGTGACTACTGCAGAAAGAGTTAATAACATACTTAAACTGTACTCTTGCTTTTGATAGCTCTTAATTCATCTAAAAAAATTTTTCTGTCATTATATTCATTCAATTTCAGCTATATTATGGGCTTCATGTGAGGTTACTTGGGTTTAATACTTGCAAAGGCATTAGCTGCCCTTTCACTGAAATAAGCAAATTCAGTTTCAAGTTTTAGCCTATTTCTCAGCACAACATTCACAAATTTGGATTACTGTAGTGGAGCAATTCTCTTAAAAGTGGAGGTATAAACTATTCTGAGAACATAATCCAACCTAAGGAAAAAAACCAACACACCTACAACCTTTGAATATTCACTTTATATTTTTTTTAATGTAATGACACATCTTGAACTTCATGCTAACAATGGTCATTTACTATACGAACAAGTCCTGCTGCCTATTTTCCTTCCAAGAACTGATAGTACTTTCTGTTTCTAAGCTTCTAACATGCTTTATGTCTGTAATGAAAAGATGATTTGACAGCAATACACCTTTGTTGGTAGTATCTAATAAGTAGTTCCAGCTAGCTACTAAAATTATAAACAAATATTTTCTTCTTAAAATATAAATACACTTTCATTCACACATGAAAAAAGAAGTTGGAGGCAACTTTGCTGTCAATTCAGATGACATTATCCCTAGCACTTAAAATAAGTAAAACATTCACCCTTTCGATGTGTCTTCGTAGTGATAAAAAACAGATGACCACCTGTGAAAGAGATCATCTTCTATTACTCTGTAATTTTCTTTTCCTCTGTGCCAAGAGGAAAGTAGAAGTAATGAATTGTCTGTGAACATTTTTTCCCTTTTCTGGTTCTTTCTGTTGGCTGAGATGGGTTACTAACAGTTGTGATCCTTTCAAGATATCTTGAAGTTTCAGCATTAACTGAATTT
>VYZW01037173.1:2742-13346 GCA_013401315.1 Balaeniceps rex | reverse complement strand
TTTTCATTTTCCCACTTAATTTATATGAAAAGTGAATCTAAAAGCCTGTATTAACACGTTGGATTTCCTCCAGTTGATTTATTGGATTAGTTTGAGTGTGAATGTAAAGATTTCATGGCAGAATTTTCAGAGAGCTTATTTTTATGCACATAAAAATCGTATGCCAGCAGCTTGATTTGTGGTCTCAGATTTGTCAACTTGCCAAATTCTATCCTTTCCATATATACATTTAGCACAGACATAATAGACATGCTTTAAATGTTTGACCATAAATATGCAGAGCAAAACCAACACAAAGCAGACTTTTCTTATTAAACTGAGACTTGAAGGACAGACTTTTTAAAAGTGAGATCTTCCAAGTTGTAAATGGGTTTGTAGTAACCTTNATATTGCTTTTATTTTTGATATATGTATATTTGTACACATGCATATGAGTTTATAGGCTCGTATGTAGAAGGAATCTTGAAGTCAGTTCTTAGTTAATTGGTTGTGTAAATGAGTGCATTCTGTGTTTGCCCACCAGATGGAGACCAAGTACCATATATAAATATTAAAATACAGTGTATGGAAGGTTCAGAATATAAATATTTAAAGTAACTGATTATAAATATTATGACTTGTTACAATCAGATTTTGCTTGTGAAACCATCTCCAAAAATTCTGAAACAGTTCTACTGAGCTTTTTGTGTGATGATTCACTGCATACATTTGGGGCATGCTAACATATAGGACTAATAGGATCTTGGTCAGATGACGTTCTTAAGTGACCAAAACAAAGCTTATGTGCAATATCAAGCCATATCACTTTGGATTCACTATGCGGGTAAGGTATTTATGAAGGCAATACCCTGCTGTCTGTATTTTAATGAACATACGCATATCTTCTGTTATTTTTTTTAAATGTCTAGCTTCCACTGGCTACATTTTTGTGTCAGAGTGCTGATAAAGAATCTTTACATTGATGGATCAGAAAGTATTCCTAGAACTTTTCGTATTGTAGTACAATGGGTTAGATTCCAGTTTCCCACCTGCATCAGTGAATTGATCCTAGATCATGCTTGAGGAGCACAAACTGGGAAGACCTGCATAGCCTGTCCAGCTGTCATGCCTTAGTTCAGAAATCAGTTAGAGAGTAGAATAATGACAGGAAAAAATCATGCAGTATTTCAGGAAGGAAAGTATGACCTTGAGATTGACATGAAATGCAGCACACAGTTTAATGCCTGGGTATTTGCTTGTTTGTTTTCTACTCTTTTAGTGTAGCATCCTTGGAAATAACCTTAAAGACCTGGTGGATAAATACCAGCATTATGAAGATGCCTCATCTGGACTTTTGTCAGGTCTCCAGGCCTCTGAAATAGCTGTGAGCAAACAACTATCAGAGCCAATTGCAGTGGATCCCAAAAATCTCCAAAGACAACTAGAAGAAACCAAGGTGAAAAGCTTTAAAAAGCAGAAGTACTTTTGTCCTAAAAGGAACTGCTTTTTGTCTGAAAAACAGGATAATCTAATATAATCCAAGTGGCTGCAGGCCAAATTCTTGCCTTGCACGTGGGCATGCAACTTTTATAGTTCTGAAATTCAGCTGTCCAGTATGTTATCTGAAAAGCACTAGGGTGAAAAAAAAAAAGGGGGACCAAGATGCCATCAGCAGTGGTGAAAGCTAAATGTGTTTCATATCACTTAGCAAATGATAGGGTGAAATCTGGAAAGTTTTTGAACTAAGAAAGGATTTAGTGATTACAGTTGTCTATCAGAGTAGGGCTTGGGACTGATCTCCTGATAGAGCAGACCATTTGATGTTTGTTGTCTGTGACTCTTGCTTTTTTCTGTTCACATTTGTGTGTTACTGAATTACGAAAGGAATCATACTGGATAAGCAGTGCAGTGTGACTAGTCTGTTTGCCTGCTTCAGTTGTATCCAGTACTATATGCCCTACAGAGTGTGAATGTAACATAATTTGTGCTGCACACAAAAGCAGTATTTTGTTTTTCTCCTCCCCGAGGGAGTAACTCACAACTTTACGTAAATCCTAGTAGAGGCAAGACAGGTTAGCGATGGAGCTTGTGAGAGTAAAATGCCAGTTAGTTGCATAAAATGTAGGTTTACAGAAGGCTTTAGGAACCAAAGTATAAGGTGAGTTATAGAAAGCTTCATACAGTCTATAGTCTTTGAACTGACTCTTCTATTTTCATAAACACATTCAATCATCTATACTATAATTAAAATGCAAGATTTATTTTTCATTGAGCAAGGCTATTGGTCAGGCATTTCCTCACTGTTTTGTCATGCTATGTGGAGTATCCGTGCAGGTCTGATATGTTTGCTATTGACAAATGATAAGTCAATGGCTCTTGGAAA
This sequence comes from Balaeniceps rex, assembly GCA_013401315.1. Lineage (NCBI taxonomy): Eukaryota > Metazoa > Chordata > Aves > Pelecaniformes > Balaenicipitidae > Balaeniceps > Balaeniceps rex. The sequence goes on along the minus strand of VYZW01037173.1, from coordinate 10,984 downwards.
GTGCATGCTTTAACCATTTCCCTTACGTCAGCCTGAGCAGTAGTACCTTTACTACCTGGTATCTTTCAAATCTGCCACTGGAATTGCCCAACACTTTGGTGCATGACACATCAGAGGAGACAAATCGCAGCGATGTTGTAAGACAACAAAATTAAAAGTGTAAATTTTGAACTCCTAACATTGAAACAATTTAGGTACATTTGTGCTTCCAAGCACTAGAAAAGTAGGAATAACACCAATTATGATTTGAAGCTTCATTTAAACTTTTTGTTCCTTATGCCAAAACGAATTATATCCTGTATAATGCCAATTTTCATGCAAGTAATACAAAAGGAGTGAGTACTGGGGTTCTTTTATGAAACGCCTACATGGATTACTTGCCACACAAAAGAGCACTCAATGACTGTGAGCTGGGAAGAAGGGAGAGGGTATAAAGTGTCAAAAGATTCAAAGGAAGAGAAAAAACAGGAGACTGAAGAAAGCAAGCCAATTAATGAAAGGAAAACAAAGAGTATTTCTGAAGAAGTCAGGTGTTGCAAGTTAAAGCTGTCCCTTGTAGCCAACACATGCAGCTGATAATCCAGCTAGACACAGACCTTGGCAGCATGGTGGGGTCTAATCTTTTTATGGGGATTAACTGTTCTTCAGAATATTCTTCGGTGCCTCTGGCATCAGCTTGCTTGCTTTCTGTCAGCATACAAGGTTTTCTGGTACNTTGCACAAGTACAGTATATTTCTATAGTGTAAGGAAAGTTCCTCTTAAGGTCTGTCTGAGTTTTATTGTGTCAAGTGGGTCAGCAAGACATAGTATGTTCTGGCATACTGTTGTGCTCTGGATACCAGTGCTGAATGCACTACATGACTTCTTTATCCTGGCAGGGCAGATGATTACCTTTTGAGTCATATGTTCATTGAGTTAGTGTGTATCGAAAAATAAATGAGAAGTCCCTTCATTTTGGACTTGTATAAAGTTCAAGTGATTCACTTGAACAATATTCACTTGAACAATATTCACTAGCACAGAGGCCTGAAGTAATTTAAAGACTATTCACCCAAAAGTACTTTTATACACCAGAGAGAGAAAGCCAGTTTCAGAAATTGATTGGCCTTTATGTCTTTCTCTGTTGACTCTGGAGCGAGTCATGGCTGGGCTAGTCTCTAAACCTGCGTTCCTTGGTTAAATGGACAAACCTAGGCAAAATTCAGTGGCACAGGCTCCAGGAGGTTCCTAAACTGTGAAGGCGATTGTCTTGTTTCAAGATATTCTTGTTTACGCCATGGCATCAGCCTAATCCTTTGTCAGTAGAACTGATGGTGAATGTGTAACTACTCCTGGTGACTGTATGTTTTTCCCCCTGAATTGTTCTCTGATGCTGAGTTGAAAACTGTGTTTTTTCTTTTGGATAGTATATGAGTCTGTACAAGTGGTCTTTAAAAACAATTAATCAAAAGGTGCATTTTGAAGTTACATGCAAGAATTCAGTTGAGTCAGAGAAGTATTGTAAAACAGGAGATAAAAAAGATGGTGAATAAACTAAAAAAAGGGCCAGAAGGTCAACAGCAGTCATAGCCACTGGTGAAGATTTTTCTTAAGGAGGGGTCACAAATTGAGTTACTTTATTCCCAGCACTAAGTTTAGGTTGTATGGCATATCTCAAGCCTTGCATGTGTAACTAGTAGCTGTATTGAAAAGCATTACTGATAATTGTGGAATTTTACAGGTTCTTCAGGGACAAGTGTCTAACCACCAAATTGCTGTAGAAAAACTGAAAAAAGCTGCTGAAGTGTTATTGGATACAAGGGGAGAGTTGACACCAGACAAAGATGAGATTCAGAGAACACTGGGTAAATGATTACTTTTCTTAATATCTCTATTTATCACTTGTGTCTGCATGCAGGTACTGGAAGAGATGAAATACAGAGTTTCCACATTGTTGTATCACTATTCAAGTCCATATTTTGTTGAGTCATAAGCTATTACAACACAGTAACCTCATTGTTGGTCTGTCTCCTACACTTGTTCCATATGCTTTTCACTTAGAAGCTGTCATTTTATTTTTGACTTTTTTTCTTCAGAAATGGGGATTGTGTTTAATTCACATGTTACAGATGGGCATGCCAAATAGAGTTAGTGATTTGCGAAGGATCATAAATTCACCAGTGGGCAGGAGCATGTTCAGGTACAAGGAACATGACTCCAACTATCTGTTTCCAAACAATTATTAGAAGTTTGCTTAGCCAAGGAATTAATTCCTTCTGACTTCAAGAAACTGTCTGTGATGGGTTGACCTTGGCTGGCTGCCGGATACCCACCCAGCTGCTTTCTCCCTCCCCTTGCCCAACAGGATGGGGCTAGAAAATGAGATGGAAAAGCCCGTGGGTTGAGATAAAGACAGGGAGATTTCTTACCAGTTACCATCATGGGCAAAACAGACTTGACTTGGGGAAAATTAAACTTCATTTATTGCCAAATAAAATAGTTTTCAATGGTGAGAAACAAAACTAAATTAAAGCAACACCTTCCTCCCACCCCACTCTTTTTTCCAGGCTCACCATCGCTCCTTCCTTTCCAACTACTTGCATCTCCTCCCTGCCAAACAGTGCAGGGTGGATGGGGAATGGGTAGTTGCGGTCAGTCCATAACAGCTCCTCTCTGCCACTGCTTCCTCCTCACACTGTTCCCCTGCTCCAGCGTGGATCCTCTCCATGGCCTGAAATCTTTCAGGATAATCTTGCTGCAGTGTGGACTCTCTACGGACTGCGGTTCCTTCAGGATAACCACCTCCTCCAGCATGGGGTCCTCCATGTACTGCAGTGTGGTTATCTGCTCCAGCATGGTCCTCCACAGGCTTCAGGGGAATCTCTACTGCAGCGTCTGGAGCACCTCTTCCCCCTCTTTCTTGTCTGGCCTTGATGTCTGCAGGGCTGTTTTTCACACATTTTTCCCCCTCACTTCTCACTCCCAGGCAGTGTTTTCCCCTTTCTTAAACACATTTTCCCAGAGGTACCACCAGCTTGGCTGAGGAGCTCAGCTGTGCCCTGTGGTGGGTCAGTTGGAGCTGGCTGGAACCGTCTGTGTCTCCCACGGGGCAGCCCTTGGCCTTTTGTCAAAGAGGCCAAAACCCTTGCCACCACCAAAACCTTACCACCTACACCCAATGCTCTTTCCTATCAATTGTGAGAAGTAGACATTCACTACTGTCTGATGTTTGAAGACTCTCTATGTGTATCACACAACTATCTCTTACTGGAGTCCCACAAGTAACTTACAGAGCAACAAAATAAAGCAACTGTAGGTGTGCCTCTTTGGAGTTGGTGATGAAACTCCATGGGAGGTACATGGAACTTGTCACTTTCGGAGGCTTATCCCAAAAGTGTTGAAGGTCTAGTGAAGAACCATCTAGAAGAACCTTTCAGCTCTAACAATAACATAAGAGGCATAATTGTAGAAGAGCTTGGGAACAGTCAACAGCTGTCATAAGCTAGAGCTGCATGGGAACCAGCTTCTAAAAGCGAGGGAGCACAGCTGTAAGCTGCTCTCTCATTTCCTTTGTCCTATGGGCTTCTTTGCTCTATTTGAAAATTTTGATCTTTGCTTGTGTGTTTTTACTGAATAAAGTGGATGTTTTTGCTTCATTCTGATGTAGGCAATTTTTGACTCACACTTACCTGGTGAGAACTGGTAAAATGAGTTAAAAGCTTAGTTTGGCTAAAGGAAAAAAATTGAAATGTATTTTCTCTTTTATCAGATGATATTGTGGAGAGGTATGACAATTTATCCAAGTCTGTGAATGAAAGGAATGAGAAGCTCCAAATAACTCTGACACGATCCCTAAGCGTGCAGGATGGTTTGGATGAAATGCTGGATTGGATGGAAGGTGTTGAAAAGAGCCTTGAAGGACAAGATCAAGTGCCTTTGAATTCTGCTGCTATTCAAGATATTATTAGTAAAAGCATTGTAAGTAGCATTCTCTGAAAGAAGAAACATTTGTTTGATAATTCTGATTTCAAGAAAGAATTAAAATCTTAGTTTGGCACCTTTAATGGATTCAAAATACTTAATAAAGAGGACTGTTGTGTGAAGTGAAACTGCACATAAGAATTTTTGTAGCTAAAATAAATAGATCTACGCTGATGGTCTAGCTGTACTGATGTATTGCTTCGCATGGTGGACCACTTTCACTTCTTAAAATTTCATTATAAGCAATACAACGTAGTTCTTGCTTGTTTCAGATGCTAGAACAAGACATTGCGGGTCGCCAAAGCAGTATAAACACTATGAATGAAAAAGTGAAGAAGTTCACAGAAACAGCAGATCCATCCACTGCATCCACACTGCAAGCTAAAATGAGTGAACTTGCAGGACGGTTTTCTGAAGCAAGTAACAAGCATAAAGAGAAGCTTATCAAAATGGAGGAGTTGAAGACTAAAGTGGAGTTATTTGAAGGTCTGTCAGAAAAACTCCAGTCATTTCTAGATGAGAAAAACCAGGCACTCAGTGAGACAGAGGCACCCAGAAAGGATGTTAGTGAAGTGTCTCAGTATATGCAGGTACTGTACCATTCCATTTGTATATATTGTGCATTTCTAGTCTAACTCGTCTAAGTGGTTGAACAATAAATAAAGCATGCTTGTTTCCCAACTTTGGTTGGTGAGCTAAAATGAAGAATTTAATTTTTGAACAAGTGATTTTAAAGTCTAATATGAAGAATGTAATCCTGTTTTGCAGGAAGCTAGTGTAGAATTGGCACAACATAAGAAAGATCTGGAAGTTTTGCAGCAGCTTCTTGAAGAACTTTCATTCCATGCTCTTCCTGGAGATAAAGCATTGGTATTAGAAAAAGTAAATGCTTTGTCGAAGAAATTCAGAGAGGTAGAGGAGACTGTAAAGGAAAAGTAAGTCGGATAATTAAAGTGTTTCTGCCTTGGCTAGTAATACAGTGTGAATGTTGCAATGACTGCTCTTCTCTTGCATGCAATCTCAAGAGATTGCCGTTAACCACAGAGCAGAGATTTTTTTTTTTTAAAATATAAAAAAAACAGAGATTCTGTTCGGAAATGCCTCTGTAGTTAGCCTGTCTGGTTCAAGAGCCCTAATGTCGGCTGAAAAGACAAGTAACTCTTTTCAATTTTTGTGACATACATAGATGTCCTGTCAGTTCTAAGCAAATTCTACTTCTCCCCTTCTCTGATAGAATATATACCTTTTCAAATCAGGCTGCAAAGGAAAACTGAAGAAATTATGATAGCTTCTGTATAAGTTACCTGTACAGCAAGACTAGATTTTCTACATTCTGCTCATATCCATAGAATTAGTTTTTGTGACTCTTTGAATTTAGGAACAGCAATATCAGATTGATAATATCTGTTGGTTTAGTTATCAGAAGGAATACTGACATTCAGTGCTCAATTTCTTTTTGTTGTCTAATTGTCTAGAGAAGAGGATGTATCATCTTGTCAGAAACAAATGGATACTTTTGAGCTCCTTGTAGAATCATTAAAGAAATGGATAAAAGAGACAACAGAACGAATTCCAGCAGTGCAACCCTCTCTGAATACAGAGGAGTTAAAGAAACCTTTGGAAGATACATTGGTAAGACATTGTAGATGAGAAGTGAAATATGGCTGAAGGAAATAAGGCATCTATTAGTAACTTAAAAGTACAGTCTTAAGGGGTAAGCAGTCACAGTAATTGGGACTAGGGAGCTTGCACTCTGCATTTACATTCCTATTTCCTTTGCATGTTTGGATATACTGCAGGGGATTGCCAAGCAGCAAGGTTGTTCCTTTTTCTATACTAAATCTTTCAAGTTTGAAATCAGTTTTGTAATGAACAAATGACTATTTTTCTTAACCAGAATTTAAAAGATGAATGGACATTAAAAGCACCTGAACTGCAGAAAATGAATAGCAGAGGAACATTGCTGTGTAATCTAATTACTGCTGTGACTTCTTCTGCCAAACTGAGAGCAGTTGCAAAATCAGGTATGCATTCGTATAATCAGGTAAGCCTAACATTTCAGAAGTTTTTAAAACCTTTAAGGCAAAAATTAAAATATTTCACCCTTGGATTAGCTTTCTGAATATTATGGCTTGTGAGAAGTCAGTTAGCCATGTTTGTTCTGACTGTCGTTTGCTGTGACTCTCATTTAAACCATCTAACTGCTGTAGTAATTCAGTATGCATTCTGATTGCTTTACACTGCCAAAATAGTGTTAAAGCGCTTTGATGTAAATGATTAACAGGTCCTAAAGCTGTTACTTTAATATGTAATTCCTAGATAATGAACAAAATGAACAGTATCACAGTTGCCTTCACCTCATCCCAGAAAACTTCTGATAATGAGAAACTGACTGATTCTCATTGGTGTTCAGTGCTTCACGTATCCACCAAGTCTGCAAGCAGGACAAATATAAACCCTGCTTTTGCAAACACTGATGTAGCTGCACACCTTTGCTGCCACAGAGAGACCTCTTTCATGGCCACAAGGCTATTCTGTGTGACACCAAGCAAACACATAAAGGTTTGCAGAGTCATGGAGTTTTTGTTAAAAGGGTGATGAGGACATGGTTTATCTAAAAAGTGAGCCTGGGTGAACCTACTCATCCCAATATGATACCATAATTAATGCTAGTCAATATTTTAGTTGAAACAACAGCACGAAAGGGAGTCAACTCCATATCCCAGCATGACTTTCCTGGGCCAAAATGTGTTTCTAGTCTGGAGCTTCAGCTAAATCCTTTTTACTGGTAATCTGATTTTAAAGACAGCAAATCTATTTCCCTGATTTTCTCTAGTGTTTAAATGTTAATTTATTTTACAGAAACCGGTAATTCTGCTAAGTATCATTCAAGCCATAGTTCAAGGCATTTGGTACCGAGGGTGTTTTAATTGGCTCTAAGCACATTTTCAGTCAGTTCTTGAATTTGTTTTCAGACCTAGTCAGTTCAAGTGTGTTGGCCTTCATTAGTCATCTGCAAAGGACTGGGACGATGGAGACTGCCAGAGGATACCTATTTGGCAAGAGTAGAGCACTTTTGTTTTTCACATCTCTTTGTAGTAGCTGCCTCTGGTTTCATTCTTGTTGGAATTTTAAATAAAAATCTTTCAAAGAACATTTTGGAACCTTGTATGGGATGTTTGGGCTCCTTCCTCTGCCCTTTTCTCTACTCCTATGCATCCAAATAGAAAAATAATTAAATAACTAGCATATAAAAGCAGCTGTAATCCTCCAGACTAGAGTATTCACCCTCCTAGACAAGAGCTGTACTGTGTATCACTTAATCACAGTTATAAATACCAGAGTCCAGCTAATAGACCATGAAGATTTACAAGGCTCTGGCTGGGGCCTGTGACTCCTCTTATCTGGTTGATTTTCTCTTGCCATCCTCCAGCTGCCACTAATGTGGTCCTCACTGTCCAGCTGGTGCTGTGGGGTGGATGCATAGCATTTTCCAAGGCAACCGTTAATCTTTCTCTGTTAATTGCTCATCTGGGAATACATACGTGCAAGAGAGCGGGAAGTGATTCTCCTTGCAGTTCTCTCTGGCTTGACCACATGCCCCAGCTCTGTGGTCTGATGGTGTTTTACAAAGCCCATGTAGCCCTGGTTCCAGAGGCTTTGAAATTATGTTCAATTAGTAGGACTGCCTGGGTGAGTGGCTGCCTCCAAGTGACAGTAAGGACTTCACGTGTAACAGTAAGGACTCCACATTGCAATCCCTGTCATGGAGCACGGGCTCAAGTCTTGCTCATGACAAGATAGGGAGGGATTTGTCCAGTTGGTATCAAGAGCTTTTTGTGCAGAGGTATGGTGCTGCTTAATCATAGAATCATTTAGGATGAAAAAGACCCTTAAGATCATCGAGTCCAACCATTAACCTAACATCGCCAAGTCCACCGTTAAACCATGTCCCTAAGTGCCACATCTACATGTCTTTTAAATACCTCCAGGGATGAGGACTCAACCACCTCCCTGGTGGGTAAAGGTGTCCTGAGTAAGCAGTGCCTTTGATTGTGGTGTCTGCAATGACCACTTTGGGCTTCTTTTCTGTTTAATGTTTAGTGCACTCCTCAGAGTCTCAGCGTTTGCCAGCTAGCCCTCTCCCAGGCCATACCCAGACATGGCTGGGTAAAACCATGTTCTCAGTATGCAGTAGGGAACAGGTTTCTTTTGGGGAGAGGAAGGAAGTGATGTTAGCCGTATGGATGTGAGTAGGCCTCACAGCTAGGGCATAGACCT
>VYZW01037165.1:18821-29416 GCA_013401315.1 Balaeniceps rex | reverse complement strand
GCCTGCGCCGCCTGACGCGCGCCGTTTGCCTTGGCAGGTGCCGGTGGCGGACGGGGAGGCCCCCGAGGAGGTAGGTGCCCGGGGCGGGCAGGGCAGGGCAGGGCGGTGGGCCCGGTGGGGCCCGCCCCGGCCCGCCCGTCCGCTCACGCCGTTTCTCTCTCTTTTCCCTGTCTGTAGCCGAAGAGGCGATCGGCGCGGCTGTCCGCTGTAAGTACGGGGAGGGGGGTGTCCCGTGTGTCCTCCTGTACCGAAAAAGGGATTACCGAGGGCTGAATCTCTCCCTTGCTTGTTCTTTCTTCTCAGAAACCCGCTCCTGCCAAAGCAGAGCCGAAACCAAAAAAGTTAGCGGCAAAGGTGAGAGTCAGTGGGAAGAGGGGAGGGAGAGGAGGTGGTCGAGTTCGTAGTGCAAGTGCCCGGTGGCGGCCCGTTTCACGTCATCGATGCACGGCATCTGGACATTTTCACCTGTCCTTGCACATTCCTTGTGGGAACGCTCATTTAGCTGAAGTGTCATTTTCAGATGCTTCTGCCAGTTATCTACAGGTACAGTCCACCACTGTCTGAGTAGATCCTTGTTAAGCACTTGGAGTATTGCGTAGAAATGTGGGTGCTGATTCATGGGTGTTAGATGGTAGTTTGGTACTGAGCAGAACTGCTTGGAACATCGAAGCAACCATACGTAGGATTGTATTTCATCACTGTAACAAAAGGGGATAAAACGTACTCACAATTTAAAGCAGTGCATTAGGACAGGAAAAAAAATATTTGAATTACTTAGGTAGCCACTGAAAAAGATCTGAGTTTCCATTCATGTAGTCTGGCTTTCAGGTCTTTGTGTGCAAGTAAGTAAGCATGGTTTAGTATGATCTTTCAGGTTCTCAGTATAGCTTTCACAGTGCCAATAACTGAGGTGTAAAATTCTTTGTTTCTTGGGAGAAATAAAACAGGCTGTGTATCTGTTGCCTTGTTGGTATATGTGTTGTTAAGTGTTCCTTTCTGATGATAAGCTTTTCTTTTTAATGTATGGATTAAGAGCATTTCAAATACATTAATATAGAACTCTGCTTTGCAGACTTTTTGGTGTTTTCATTTTATTAATCCTACTGAACAGTTACTTACCAGTAATGCACCTTCATTCCAGTGGTTTAAATATCAGTGCATTCCCATTCTCGAAGTTGTAAGCCTAAAGAATTTGGGGAAGCTCTCCAATTTTACTTTGGTGCTGATGCTCTTTTTTTTTTCGGTGTCTTTTTGTTGGTGCTTAATTCTTAATACTGCTAGTTGATGCCAACTGATAACGCATGATACTGACTTGCTGCCTATAACTACTTTACTTCTAGAAAGAAACATTTCCACAGTTCATAGCTGGGAATGTATTCATGGAAGCTAAGTACATCACAAACAATTGTCATCTTAGAATATTAAGTAGAACGCCTTGCACGAGGCCCCCATGGAATGCTGCTGTAATGAGAATATGTGAACAATCTTTTTTTTTTTTAAACAGCTATTACCATTGGCCATTCAAGTATACCTTGTTTTACATTTGATCCTCTTTGTTCTAACACTCATGCTGTCACTAAAATCTTTTGTCATTTGGAAACTTTCTCATTGTTAATGTAAAAATCTCTGCTCCAGTTTCAGTACTTTCTCTCTTATTTTAGCTATCTCTGGACTTTCTTCAAATGGCTTCAAATATTTCACTGTTACATATCAGTCAAATGATAGATTTTTTTTTTTTTTTAAATTATTGTCTTTTTTCTGTATTTGATCCATCAAAAGATGCTTCTTTGCATCAACTTTTTAACTTTTTAAAACTTTCCTGACAGTATTTTTTCAGGTTGGGAGAATTTTGCTCATTATGGAGTTACTTGGTGGTGTTTTGTTTTTTTTTTTTTAAATAAATATGAATGAAGAAATACATATTTTGACAATCAAAACACAGAAGTCTACATGTTGTGAAATTGTCTGTTATATGAATTTGTAATACTGAGTTTAGCCTTTATAACTTTTTAAAGGATTTTTTTTCCATTAGCATGTTTCAACTGTTTTCTCTGTGCTTTTAAGGATTTAAAAAATTATCTTTTCTAAGAATAGGAGCAAAGAATTTCCAAAGTTTTACGGACATTGGCGATTTAGTTACCTGACAAGATGCTTCAGCATTGATTTTTTTTTTTTTTTTTTTTTTACCTTGCATCTGTTGTCTATGTAATGTAACTTACTGCACGTTTGTATCCAGTGGTGTAACACACTTAGAACTTTTGCTCAATAGTTGCAATTGGTTGACAAAACTGTATTTTCATGAAGACAGCATTTTATATGAGCATTTGTGTAAAATAGGAAACGTATTCAGATAGCTGTTAAAAAGTTGCGTGTGTGAAGTAAGGAAGTTGCATGTTTTTTATGTGGAAGAATGCTTGGAGTGAAGATAGGATGGAATACTTCTGACCAAATGGTTTCTAATAGTAATCTGAGATACACATTTCTACAGTACTTAAAATATGCAAAAATGAGAACTTTATTTATTGGAGTGAATTTTAGGTCAGAGACAACAAATCAGGACATAATTTGAAGAACATACTTATGAAAAGCACACAATATTTTTAGTGAGATAAGATGCATTTTAAGGTAGATCAGTGTAGTGCTCTTCTGCTTAGAGGTATAAATGCATTACGTTCTCTTGCCACTTATTCACGTTGTACCTGCCCAGAAAGAGTGTTATAGTTTGTCATTTATTGAAAATTTTTGTTAGTATCATAAAGTAATGTGTGACAGATGGTGTCAAAAATAGTGCGTTTATGTCATTCTGAATTGATAGAAATACTTTGTAAGTAGGGGGATCAGCTGGAGGACAGGCAAACTTTGTAGCATTTGATTGCTGCAAGGAATTTCTGGGAGGATGTATTGTGTATTTATATGGAAGTAGCTCTTGAACAAATACTTCTTCACTACCCATTTAACAACAGTCATGTGGGTACAGAGGATGTGACTGAGATACTAACAACGGAGCGCTGAAGATGATAATTCTAGGCGATGCATTTATTTAGGTTAGGTTACTGAAATTCCTGCCTATCAATATAAGAGGAAAAAGAGTGTTTGAAGTGTTTTGTATTTACAAAGTGGAAGGACTGCATTGCTGGTTTTTTATGCGCCACAAGGTTAAATTGTACATTATGAATTGCTCTGTCTAGCCACTAGAATCTAGTTATTGTCTCATCCCAGTTTGATTCTCTCATTTTACTGACCATCTGAAAGTGTGATTGTTTGACTGTATATAATTTGGAAAACTTTTTTGGCAGTTGAACTGTGTATTAGTTCATTGGTTGTTGGTAGTCACTCTTGCTGTTTAGCAAGTCCGTCTTGGTTTTGTGTGTTTTTTATTATTTTCAAAGTTTTCCTAGTAGGTCATAGAAATTTACTCACTGGAAATTTATCACATTGTAGGATAAATCTGAGGACAAGAAAGCTCAGTCAAAGGGGAAAAAGGGGCCTAAAGGAAAACAGACAGAAGAGACAAACCAAGAACAGACAAAGGACAACTCGCCTGCAGAAAATGGGGAAGCTAAAAGTGAGGAGGTAAAGTTGTCTGTATTCTTCGGTGCAAAGCAGCTGGATAATTTGCTATACTGGTTTATCCAAACATCTATCGGAAACATACACAGTTGCAATAGAATCTATTTCTGCCAAAAGAAAGATGTAAGCTATTGAAACATTAGTAGATATACCTGGAAAATTTTAGTTGCCCCAGAAAGAGTTGCAGTGATGTGATAACAGTCCCTGAAATTAAAGAAAAAGGTGAGAATTTTACCAAAGTTCCAATACAGGATAATGTCCTTCAGAGAGGTGCTGTTTTCCCTCTGGGTAGGTCTTGGCAAAATAATACATACAGGGTGTACAGAGGGGATATTGCTTGGGGCGAGGGGGGTGTGGTGTGGTGTCTGTCTTCGGAGGGTTTGGTTTGGGTTTTAGACTGCCTTTGCTGTTACTGGAAGAGAGGTTCCTCCTTGCTACAAAATTTTTTTGACAAATGCAATATTAATTTTCTTGGGACTGGAAACAGTTTTCACTGAAAACCCAAAGTTGAAATGGTTTAACCAAAGTTGAGATAACGTTTATAGGAGTCAGAGATACAGACACTGCTGGTAGAAGGGGCAGGTTGGTGCAGGGATGGAAGAGAAAGTGCAAGAACAGTAGTTCTTGCAACACTAGTTGTTGCTGAAGAAATGAACATGCCAAATCAGTCTTGGCTATAATACTGTGCTAAAATGGCCGTGTTGCTCAAGTTCTTGGAGTCAGTGATCATCTAACTTAAAACAACCTCCACACTGCATTCTTTTTCTGGAACGTGGACATAATTTAGTTTTAAATTTAGGACAAGAGAGAAGGTAGGGAGAAGCAGTGCCTCTTACTAGGGCAGCTGTTAATAACTGGATAAAACACAAGTTTTCATGCGGTAACAGGCCTAGAATTAGTCTCACGTTTCTGCAATATTGAACACCTCACTCATTTTAATTAGTTCAGTGGAGTTTGCTGATCAGATAGTCAGATGATTTTAATTTAAATGTGTGATTCATGCTTCCTGTCTGGCTGTTGCATTGAAAAGTAATTTTTTTTTTAAGATAGAGGGAAAAAGTCTACCTGAATTCTGTCACACTGATCTATCAGTGTGCAGACAGATCTTCAAATAGAGGAAAAGAGTATTTGGTTTTTAGGTAGATGATGCGTTTTGGTGGGTGATGAAGGTACAGGATGGTACTTGAGTGTACAAGACAACTTACTTTGTGGTAACAGTTTTTCATTTGCAAGTTTACAGTGTGATCTTTGTGAAAAAGTTGTGCTGTAACTAGGAATTCTTCACTTGGCTTAACTTTCTGTGTAGCTCTGGCTCTGTATTACTATCGCATAATTTGGTCTTTTAATTTGTGCGCGTAGTATTTCAGCAATACTAGCGAAAGTTAAATTTGGCAATATTTGTCAACTGGAGTCTATTCAGTAGACTAGTGCAGAGATGATGTAAATTTACAAGGAATGGATGATGACTTGTGGGGCACATTTTCATGCTGGTTTCACTTTGGTCATGCCAGCCAAAATCGCAGGTTTAATATGATACCTAAGTCTAGACTAGGCAGAGGTATAGTCCGTCTTGTTGGACGTTACTGTTTTCAGTCAGAACAGCATCAGTGATGCTATTATTAATCCATGGTCTGGTGAAGGGCCAGTAATGACTTCTGGTGATGCTCACAGAGACTAATGCCTGCAAATGGAAATGGCTTCCATACTTCAAAAACTTCCCCCAGGCGGCAGTAAAGACTGAACGGGTGTTAGGGTTCCTGTTTGGGTACTGCTGTGATTGGACAACCTAGTCTGCTGGTGGTGCTGCGAAGCTTTGGAATAAGTATAGTTTTTATGTTAATAGGTACGCTACATTCCTTTTTTTTTAAACCTACATTGCAAATGCAGCGAGTTTTCCGATCTAAATGGAGTTGTAGTTTTAATCAATTAAGTTTGTATGAATTTGTTCTGAAGTTGAGGTACAGTATATAGAGACTTGACTTGAAAACAGTATGTAGCTCTGCTGCTACCGTTCAGTTTCACTGAATGTATTTTTAGAAAATCATGTTTAATGCAGTACTGTGTTTCTAAGTCTTAGGTACTTTAAAACATGGTAGGATTTGAGAACATGTTAACAGTGCTGCACTGAAATTTAAATGCATGAAGTGTATCTGTAGTGTCTTTTCTAAACAGCATTTTCTAAATGCTGTATGCAGGGATTTTAGCTTAGTAGGTTAAAAAGCCCCCTTTTCCTGTCATAAAGGCAGTAATTACTGAAATGGGCTTTGTTCTTTAAAAAAAAAAAAAAATCCTTTGCAGTGTGTATCAAGTAGTGACAATAGCAACATTCTGAAATTCATACTGATGCGTCTGAGGAGATAGAAGCCTTTTCAGGACAGCTTGGTTTTAGTAGGTCATTATCCAGTGAAATAAGCAGATCATAACACCAGTTTATTAAGACTGCAAAGCACGGTATGTAGAAACGAGCTGCAGTTGTTCTGTATGTCAAGTTAGCTAACTTGTGCATTAAAATACTATGAACTAAGAAGCTGAGTCACTTAGAAATTTTCTGCATTGAAGTGTTCTGCTTTTTTTTTTTGTCTTCTTTTCAGACCCCAGTATCTGATGCAGCGGTAGAGAAAGAAGCTAAGCCCGAGTAACATCTGGTACCAAGTCTTTAATTGGTGGTCCTTATACCTTTCTTCTTGTACAATTCAGAGGAATATTTTTATCAACTATTTTGTAAATGCAAGTTTTTTAGTAGTTCTAGAAAGCACATTTTTAAAAAGGAGAGAATCCCAACTCAACCCTTTTTTTTACATATTTAGATAAGTGTAAATGCTTTTTTTAAGTGGTAAAATCATGTACTGGTTGTCTGTTTTCTATGAAACCAGAAGTTAATGGCACGTTACATTAAGGAGAGGGCTTTGAAGCCTTGATGAGGCTTCACGTTCCGAAGATGGAGGGACAGTTTTTTTCTATCCTATTAAACAAAGCATAACACGGATCAGACTTGGGAATTCATAATGATATGTTGAGAATGTCTTAACGTTTTAGTTATTTATCTTTATCTATGGTTGTACCATCAGTAGAATTGCTTATCTAATAAAACTGCTCCCTAGTTTTCTTGCTGAGTGATGTATATCTGTGACAAAGTTATTTTTGGTAGCTGCAACTTTATTTTTTTCCAACAACTTTGTAGCTGCGATGCGAAAGATTGGAACCTTTTATTATATCTTTAAATACTGACTAAGTAAAAGTTTCTGCTTGGCAGATGTAACTTGTTATGTCAGTATTCAAGATACTGGAACATCACATCCATTTTTAAAGGACAGCTTGTCTACAAAGATCAAATGAAAAATATTTCAACTAGTCTTAGAAAAAAAAATTAAAGTTTTTAGATTTAAAAAAACTATGTGAATAAAAACAAGTGTAAAATTGTTCATAGTGTCTGTGATCACCAAACAAAACCCAAATAAATCTTGATTATGAAAGGATGTTTCTGTAGCTCCTGCATTGACTATGACAACTCACAATCCAAGTGGTGTAGTTTCTGATTCTTAACCATGTTCTTAATATTGTTAAAAATGTACTTTTCAAGGGATAGGTGGTAATGCAGGGAGTGAGTAGCAAGTAGAAAACTGTAATTGCAGTCTTAATCTGGACTTCCAGTTTGAAAGCTGATAGCCTAGTGCTGCTTCTGTTACCTTAAAAAAAAAAAAAAGTCAGTAATTGGTAAGCATCAGATGTTTTCATCTGTTCGGCATCTAGGAGTTTGCATACGCACTTTTATGTAAATCACTGCTTTAAGGAAGATGCATGAAGCAATCCTCTTGAATGGTAACTGATCAGATGGCGTTGCTGTTGTGTCGGAACTGTATTGGAACTTCCCCAATTCCTGCCTTAAAATCAATAAAGCTTCAGATGTCTGGGGAAAAATGAACCTAGACTGTGAACTTCCCCAGGTAGCTGAGTTTACGTAATGGATGGATGGATAGCATTTGATGCCATCCACAGAAGATGAGCTGTGAAACAGCCTGGGCAGGAGCAGGGAGGGAAGCACAAGAAAACTTTCCTTTTGGTGCTGATGAGCTGCTAGGTGAGCTTACCCTGCTGCGAGCAAGCGTACCCGCTGTGTAAGGTCTTGCAGGTTGACAGAGCATCATTTCAAGTAAAACACAGCTGTGCTGAGAGCTAATTTCATGTAGTACAAAACCGTCCTGATTCTTCCTTGCTGGATTTGAGAAAATTAAATCAGTCTTGTTGAAGATTTAACAGCCTTTCATCAGAAGGGGGCATATTAAGTATATATTACTTAAAATAAAAAATTGAGTCTACTGCAGCATTACTTCAGTTCTCCCACAGAGTGCAGGGTTGTTTTGCGGGGTTTTTTCCCCATTTCACATTATTTTGCGGGATTGCAGCAGGCAGTAGCATGGTTTTATCTTACCAGTCTATTTGATGCCAGTCAGACAACTGTCAACCTTGTCTTGGGAGGAGTCAAGATCAAAAAGTAACGTTCATTCTTTGTTTCTTTTTTTTTTCCCCTTGACCGAGAATGTGTTTATGGTCTTAAGTAACACCTGCAAGCACAGTATCTGCTTCCTGTAACTTTTTGGTGCCTTTTTCAAATTGTCACACAGTTATTTCTAAAAAACACTTCAGTTTCACCTGTAACTTATTTTCTTAAACAATGCTTTCATTTGAGAAAGCTTTTTACCATTTTTCCCTCTTCAATATTTAAGCAATGTTTACCATTTCTTTAGCTTATATATAGGATGTCCTCCAACACTAGACCGGGACATGTTTCTGGTCCAATTCAACCACAGCTGTGTTCCTAGCAGAGTGCACCTGGCTTTGGCAGTGGCTTTGGCTTCAGGTTCTTGGATATTCCAAAACTGTAAATTTATGCCACTTTTTCTATCCCCCTGCCTTCCCCCCACACCCCCACCTCCAGTTACCTTATTTGTTGGTTTAATTTAGTAGAAGCATGACATAGCTACATGACATTCTTTACTTTCTATTTTTAGCAAGTCAAAAACACCAGTTAAATGACTTAATAAATACCCCGAAATAACCTCTCTTACCTCCTTTTACTGAATGCTTACTTTTTGTGTGTTTTGAGTCTCTGCTGTTGAGATCCTGTTGACTTGCAGCATGTTCTCTCTAACATCTATTATCCACTGTTTAATTTATTGTAACTGCTCCTGAATAGTTACTCTTGGGGACAAAAAGGTATACTTTATTATACTTCATTATGGAAGTGAAAGGACTCAGCAAGAGTAAGTAAGTGACAGCTTCTCTCTCACAGGTTAGAGGAATTTTCATGCCAGAAGAAGGACAGGAGAGAGGTAGTTGCATCAGGAGCCCTACATCTGTTTTGGGCAGCACAGCCCACTTGATGTGGTAAATAATGAAACGGGCTTTCCTAATTACATAAAGTACGCCTAGTAAATATGGAGGTGAATCAACTATGGGTTTTGATTGATTCTGCAGTAGACAGATACCATTGCCCTTCTCCACATTGCATGAAATGCCAACAGGTAACCATAAAACCCCACCAGTTTGGCTACTGGGAAAATGAGGAATTTTTATATGTTGGCACTAGATGTCAATTCTGCCTGTGGAGAATTGGAGTGGAAGGCATTTAAATTCATCTGACAAGTTTCCATGGGTGTGCTTCAGAAAAAGCCACCTTTCCCCTACAATACCAGATAGATTTGCTCTGTGCAGCCGAGGAATGGAGCGACAGCTCATGCAGATTTGCCGACAGTGCTATGGAATACACATGTAACGGAGAACCATCCATTTCAAAATACAACATGAACAGAACAACATGTTTCTATGAAGTTACTCAATCGTATTCGCATGCTGCTACGAGTTATTCTGGTTAAGGGAGTGCTGTTTCATACGTGTTCACGCCGTGCCATTCTGGAATTCATTTTCTAGTGTCAACGAGATCACGGCTCTTTAAAACACAAACATGGCCAGCAAGTTTAGCTAACGAGCACTGGTTGGTTTGGCAATGAAATCTAGAGGAACGCAGGTGGCCTTTAGGAATGACGCGGCTCAAGCTTGCAGTAAAGCAGGAAGCAGAAAACCACGGATCTCTCTTTAAATTTTTTTTTTAATGGACAGGATACCTGTTTTTGTCTTCTACCTGAACCATGAGGTGGGAGCGCTACCCGGGCAGGAGGCAGTGAAGAGCAGGCAGTAGTAGTGGCCTGCCTTCCAGGACGTGTCTGGGGAAACAGCCAGCTGCTGGGCCCATGCCTCGGCTGCACAGAAGTGCTTTGTCAAAAGCTGAAAGCACATCTGAGGTAGCGACAGTAATAAAATCCACACGTATTTGTACAACAATACATAAAAATATTTTACTTTGAAGGTTCTAAAAGTGCATACCAAGCCACCACAGGTGAGGAATGCAACAGCTCAGATTTAAAATACAGCACGAGCACAGCCATTGCTACATTTACTTCATAATTCATGCTGGGCAGAGGCGAGAAACAACTGTAAGAAGAAAAAAATCTCCCATAAACAGGCCCCGAAAGCCGGAGTGGGGTGGAGGTGGCGCCGGCACCTGTTTGCAGAGAGGCGGTGCGGAGGCATGGGGGCAAAGCTGCCAGTTTTGGAAAGGTGATGCCAGTGAAGTGATGCCTTCCTCGGGAGGAGCAGGCAAACACCACTCCCTGAAGTGAGGTTTTGGGTAGCCGAGGTGCCCCCGAGCATCGCACCTGCCGAACCTCAGTGGCACAGGAGGAGGCCTGCCCGCCTCAGGAGTGGGTTCAGAGGTCCGCCTGGAGCGGCAAGCAGGAGCCGAAAGACGATCGATCCCGTGTAAAAACCACTGACGCGGTGGTTGGAAACGCCCCAGGCGTTCCCGAGCTCCAGCAACTCGGGAGGAGCACGGCTGTACCCAACACTCTGCCGGCCCAGGGCACGCCAGGCAACGTGCAAGGCAACGTGCTTCAAGTCGCTGGTTGGGCCCCGCGGCGCCCGCACCGCCCCGGGGAACCGCCGGCCCCGCAGCCGCCTCTCGGCGCCTG
>VYZW01037165.1:5406-17723 GCA_013401315.1 Balaeniceps rex | reverse complement strand
CCCCCCCGCCCTTTTGCGGCAGCAGCCGCTCGGGAAGCCGGCGGCTTGCTCGTCCCTAACTGTGTTTTTCCCTTTTCTCTGCAGGTGCTAGTGCAGGAGCTGGAGCAGCACCAGGTCTGTGTGGGCTCTGATGAAATCATCTCTCTTGCTGTAGTCAAAAGTTTCCTTTACAAGTCATTCAAGTTTCTTCTACTCTGCTGTCTCAACTTTTTCCCCTCAACACACATTGTTTTGGATGTGATCGATTCCTGCTTCCCCTTTAACCACTCAGTTTTCTTTTTTTTTTCCCCCTCCATTTAGTTGCTTCCTAAAAGGTTGGATTGGCAAGGAAATGAGCATTATAGAAGTTACGAAGAATTGGTGAGACTTTTTTTTTTTTAAAAAAAACTTTTAATTAGGTTGATAACATTGGTGTTAGACCCTTTACCTTTAAAAGTAGGCCCAAAGCTTTACCTTCCAATTTCATTCCGGCTCTATTAAGACACTGGAGTTATTTTGGAAAGGGCCTTTAATTTCTTTACATTAGACTAACAAAAACACAAGTGGTGTTTTAAATTGAGGATATTGTTTACATAGCAGAGGTGGAGCTTGGCGTTGTGCATTGGTACATGCCACTGCCTACGTATAGGGAAGAACCAATCTGAAGCAAGGTTTCATTTCAGAGTTTCATGAGCAACTTTGTTAAGCGCATTTTGATTTGACGGTATTTATTTTCTGGTTGGCTTCCTTCATCAGTCCCCTTCAACAGATTAGGAAATGAAATCGCTGTTCAGAAATCAAGGCTTGGCAGTTCTGGTGCCTATGAGTATGCTCTTCATCTCTGGCTACTCACTGGTCATAGCTTTGTTTCTAAATATTAGAAAGATACAAGTGGTCTCTCAACAGCATGTACTTTATGCCTTCTATGGCTGATGATGTTTGTTCTAAATGTTTTAACTTCTGTTTCAGAACAGAAATCTGTCGGTGTTTTATTTTACTGCTTCTTAAATGGCAAAGTATGTTTGGCAGTTGGATCTTGTGAAGTGATGGCCTGGTGATGGCTGCCCAGTGTGGTTTTATCCTGCTTTATTGTAGTTGATTTGTTTTCTTTAAACAGATGTTTATTCTCACTTTTTTCCCCCCTAAGATTCAGGCATTTCAGGTTAATTGACTGACTTCTCCCTTACCCATCAGTTTGTGTACTGTTATAGTTAAATCCTCTTGTCCCTCTTGTGTAACACATGAAGATCTCGGAATCATATCTGCATAGAGAAGAATGAAATTTTGGTTAAAACATTTTCTTAATTATTTAAGTGCTGCTTAAAATGATAAACAGGATTCCATTTCTTTTACTTGTGTGGTCAGTTGAGCAAATGAGGTTTTAAATTAAAGCTTTAAGTCACTAAAAAGCCTAGTCTTGCTAAACAGGAATACTTTCAAGCTCTGACTTGAATTTAGAAAACATGAAAGTAGTATTAAGTTTAAAAAGGATTGTTTGGAGGTTTTTTTTGTTGGTTGGTTGTTTTTTTTCACCCCAGTTCTTCTGGCAAAAAGTGGTGGTGTTGGGAGATGTCCTGTGGATTCTTCTGACTTCAGTACGGCCTTTTCTATCTGTGATTATTATGCATATACAGTTGTCAGATTAATTCTTTAATAAGCACTGCTTCTACCTCTTTTTCCTACACAATTTAGAAGAAATCTCTACACAGGGTAATAGTATTTCAGAATATCCAAATTAATTTTCTGAAGGTTTTAGTTTCTGCTTTTGAGGGGCTTTGGGAACCTCTTCTTGTCCCACTGGTCTCACTCTGAATTTGCAGAGACCACAGACAAATGCAATGATGTGGTGCGATTATTTCTTTTCCTCTTTGTTCATCTTGGAATTGGAGCAAGACTTCAAAATAACGGTTACTTCCAGAACCTGAGTAGAACTACTTAAGAAGGAAATGAATTGCAAGGTTTTTGTATGCATGCTTCTGTCAGGGATTGCATTTGGCATATATACTTCCTTATGATGGCATGCACACCAAATGGTTTATAATGCTTGGCATAAAGTATGCTGAGCTTTCTGTCCTGAATGTCGTGGCTGGTACTGCTCTGTACCGATCCAAGAGGCAAAATTTGTAAAGAAATGAAGAAAAAGCACATTTTGTAATCTTTGGACTACCAAATATATTTCTCATAATCAACCTTAAGCATCTGATGAGCTGATTTGCTGGGATATATTTGGCTGTGTGGTAATGCTAACTATTTTACTGATATTACCACCTCCCCCCGCCGCCCCAGGAATACAACCTTTACCCCCGCGAGCTTTATACATTACTTGTTTTTTTTATTATTAAAACAAGCATTAAGTTGTGGCTTAAATCGTACGTTCTTAATACTCAGCATGCGTTTGGGCAACTTTCTGTTGAACATGGTATTTTTATTCCCACTGTTCTAATGACGAGATCAGCTTTGTCAGGATTTTCCTCATCTAAGTTCAGTCAGTAGGCTAAGGGAATAGCATCGTAAGCACAAGCTAGTTCTGCCTGTGTTCTGAGCTACGTGGCCAAGAGGCCACATACCTGTGTTGGTGTGGCCCTCTGCCTCTCCTGGGTGCATTGGCTGGGGATAGTCTGGCTGCCGAAGTAGCAGTGTGGCTTCTGGGTCTAACTGGTTTTTACGTGGCCAGATCAGAGAGCAGCGTAAGCATGGGGCTGTTTGTGCCTGCTGATTCAGACCTCCCCAATAGTTTAAATTGATGATTCTGATGGTTTGGTTTACTTGAGTCTGTGTAAACTCTACTTTGGATATTTAACTTCTGCATTATTGGGATTGACTTTATAGTTAGATAAGGATTTTTTTTCATTGAACTCCCAGAAGGAAGAGGGGGCGAAAAATAATCAAAAACCATGCACGTCTGTTCTTGACTGAGATATCTGAGTGTGTGTGGGGGGTGTATTTTTTTAGATTGTTAGATGTAGATAGTATGGGATCCTTCCTGAATGGACGTATGACTGTTTTGATCCTTTTGGTTTAAGGAAGTAGGGCAGTCTTATGCTATGTAGTACTGGTTCTTCAAGGAAACTTTTTTCAGAGAGATTGTACTCAAACCTACTAGTTTGCAGTTTACTAAGCAAGTACTGTGCGACTGAAGTACTAGTTGCATAAATTCTTGTCCTTGATTATAGCAAAATTCTCCACGATCCTGAGTTATGAGGGTTTGAATTTTATTTTTTATTTTTAATAAAAATAATTGGGTGAATGAGGCAAAGACACTCATTGTAGGGTGCTGCACAAATGGGTGCCATATGTGTGACTATTGCAGGCTTTCAGTAGTAAAATAGTGAAGTGCAGTAAGTAATTTTACTGCAGTTATTTTTACTACAGTTCTCCCATTCTTGGAGAGTACTTGCTGAATTTACTAGATCAGAGCTTAACAGAATTGATTTTGTTTTGTAAGTTGAACTTAAAAATATTTAAACAATGTTTAATATACCTGTGAATATTGATGCTTTTAGATTCATCTGTTCTGGACATACCATATATATTTTTAAAACTTAAATTTCTGTCAGGTGCTGTCCAACAAACATGTGGCTCCAGACCATTTGTTACAAATTTGCAAGCGTATTGGCCCTATACTGGATAAGGAGATACCACCCAGCATTTCGAGAGTGAATTCCTTACTTGGTGCAGGGAGACAGTCATTGTTACGTACAGCAAAAGGTATGGTTTGTTTATTATTTGAAATGGGTATGATACATTTTCATAAGTATATGGTGAAGACTTTTGGAATACTTAACAGTGGTGAGCTTTCACTAAAACTGGCCCCCACTTCTTCTGTACTGTGTTTAATCAACCAAAACACCAGCGATCTGTGTGTTAATGGTGTAACTATATATTGATTGTTGCAAAGAGAAGGTTTTAAGTTGCATCAAAAGAATTATTGTTGCTCTGAGTGCTGAGGCAGCTGAACATGGCCAGTTTGTAGTATTACTGCAATATAATGAATCATCAGGACACAGGTGCTACTTCTCCAACATCTCCCAAAACTCCCAGCACTATATTGGCCCGTGTTGGTTTTGAATGCAGTAGCTGTTGTACTCTGTTCAGTGCAAATGTGAGACAGTAACACCAGTTTTCTGAAAGTTTTCTTAGTTAATGCAATTGGCATCAAAATTGGTACTTGTGAATTCTGTACATAGGCAGGAAGAAAGTCCTTGCCCCTAACTTAAAGGGAATGGTTGGCAATGCATAAGCACATACTTTATTTGATAGAGTAGACTTTTGCCTTAGACTCAATCTCTTTGAATGTTTCTCGGAGGGGGGGTGTTTGTATGTGTTTGTATGAATTTCTGTTGGGTAGCTAGATGCTATGACGTGGGACTGGTTTATGGGATACTACTGTGTTCTCAGTTATCTGTCTTAACTGCTTTAAAGGATGCACACTGAATGACAGTGACTGTTCTATCCTGAAAATCAGGATTGCAATTATTTTGGCATGCGTGTGTCAAAACAACTGTCAGTGTGGGAATTGTTTTTAAGAATCACAGAATTGTCAGGTTGGAAGGGACCTCTTGAGATCATCTAGTTAAATAATTTCGTACTAATAAATATTCAATAAATATTTACAATATTTATGAATAAATATTCATGAAAATGTTAAAAAAGTCTTAAATGCTTTGCACCGAGAACAAGTAGGAAAAATTCAGTTGAAAAGTTAGTTTTGTGTTACGTGAACTGCAGGGGCATAACCGTTTAGGAGTAATTTCAAAGCTTGGTGGTTGGTTGTGTTGGGTTTTTTCCCTCCTTTTGTTACTATATTAAATGGATTTTTCTCTCTTCTGATGCTTTGGGGCATTTGGTGTTCCTGTCTTTTTAGTTGTTTCATTACTGTGCTTGAGATCACCTATAGATAAGTTCTTTACCGTGTCTTGGAACTGCAGCTCTCTTGGTATTTTTAACATGTACTTATGGCGAACTTCAACCAATTGGTTTTAAAGATTGCAGGAACACTGTTTGGAAGGGCTCTGCATTTGCTGCTCTTCACAGAGGAAGACCTCCTGAAATTCCTGTGAACTATGGCACACCACCAAATCTTGGTAAGCTCTTTCAACACTCATCACTGCTGCTGTGAGCGTACAGTGTGTATCTTGATACTGGCTTTGCTATGATGCTGAAGATTGCACTTCAGAACTGGATCTGGAGGCTTATCATATGACTTCACTGGAGTTATGTATCGAGTACAAAGGTCTGCTCATAGCACTAGTGAGACAGTAGCCGCTAGATGACATTTTTTCTTTTGTAAAGCCCCTGTATTAAGTAGATAAACCGACAGAAAATACAAATCATTCTCCTTTGGATAGAAGGACTCTTGTATGATTTTAAGGTGTACAAAGCCATGGGAAAATAAAGATAATGTTCAGCACTTCTTATTTAGAGACTGAGGTTTTGACTGGAGCAAGTTTAAAATACTGTGTTGGTTTTATACATAGAAAAAATTGCAAATACAAAAAAACCCTGACTTTATGAAGTCTGAAAGTTACTTCTAGTAAGTCCTTAAGTAATACATTAATGGAAGTTAAATAAAATAATGTTTTAGAATAGACCTGTTTTAAGCATCAGTATGTTCATTCTTTGATTTCTTTGTGTTCTAGTGGAAGTACATCGAGCAAAGCAATTAACTGGATATGCAAAGTTCAGTACTTCATTTCCAGGAAGTATGTATCAGCATGTCAAGATGCACAGACGGATTCTTGGCCATCTTTCTTCTGTATATTGTGTTGCATTCGACAGGACTGGACATAGAATATTTACTGTAAGTTGATGATATAGATCTGAGTATAGTTCTAGATGGATGCAAAGAAAGAACTTTGAAATGCATGTTGTGCTAAAACTTCTAGACGTGGATATCAGTAGTGCTAAAATGTAGCTGATTAGCTCCATCGCCATGCTTAAGTAGAATATGATGTAATTAAAGGTCGGAAGCATGTAAGAAATCGTTGTACTTAATATCTGGTCAGGTGTTGTAGGAGCTTTATGCAGTGATGTAGTTCGATTGTAGAATCATAGAATGGTTTGGGTTGGAAGGGACCTTAAAGATCACCTAGTTCCAACCCCCCTGCCATGGTCAGGGACACCTTCCGCTGGACCAGGTTGCTCAAAGCCCCATCCAGCCTGGCCTTGAACACTTCCAGGGATGGGGCATCCACAGTTTCTCTGGGCAACCTGTTCCAGTGCCTCACCACCCTCATAGTGAAGAATTTCCTCCTTATATCTAATCAAAATCTACCTTCTTCCAGTTTAAAGCCATTACCCCTTGTCCTATCACTACATGTCCTTGTAAAAAGTCCCTCTCCAACTTTCTTGTAGGCCCCCTTTAGGTACTGGAAGGCTGCTATAAGGTCTCCCTGGAGCCTTCTCTTCTCCAGGCTGAACAACCCCAACTCTCTCAGCCTTTCTTCATAGGAGAGGTGCTCCAGCCCTCTGATCATCTTCATGGCCCTCCTCTGGACCCGCTCCAACAGGTCCATGTCCTTATGTTGGGGGCCCCAGAGCTGGATGCAGTGCTCCATGTGGAGTCTCACCAGAGTGGAGTAGAGGGGGAGAATCGCCTCCCTCGACCTGCTGGTCATGCTTCTTTTGATGCAGCCCAGGATATGGTTGGTTTTCTGGGCTGCAAGCGCACATTGCTGGGTCGTGTCCAGCTTCTTGTCAGCCAACACCCCCAAGTCCTTCTCCTTAAGGCTGTTCTCAATCCATTCTCCACCCAGTCTGTATTCGTGCTTGGGATTGCCCTGACCCATGTGCAGGACCTTGCACTTGGCCTTGTTGAACTTCATGAGGTTCGCATGGGCCCACCTCTCAAGTGGGACCTGTTAAGGTCCCTCTGGATGGCATCCTTTCTCTCCATCGTGTCGACTGCACCGCGCAGCTTGGTGGTGTTGGCAGATTTGCTGAGGGTGCACTCGATCCCACTGTCCATGTCGCCAACAAAGATGTTGAACAGCGCCGGTCCCAATACCGACCCTTGAGGAGTGCCACTTGTCACTGGTCTCCACTTGAACATTGAGCCGTTGACTGCAACTCTTTGAGTGCGACCATCCAGCCAATTCCTTATCCACTGAGTGGTCCATCTGTCAAATCCCTCTGTCTCCAATTTAGAGACAAGGATGTCATGCGGGACAGTGTCAAATGCTTCGCACAAGTCCATGTAGATGATATCAGTTTCTCTTCCCTTATCCACCAATGCTGTAACCTCGTCGTAGAAGGCCACCAAATTTGTCAGGCACAATTTGCCCTTTGTGAAGCCATGTTGGCTGTCACCAGTCACCTCCTTATTTTGCATGTGACTTAGCATAGTTTCCAGGAGGATCTGCTCCATGATCTTGCCGGGCACAGAGGTGAGACTGACTGGCCTGTAGTTCCCTGGGTCTTCCTTTTTTCCCTTTTTAAAAATAGGGGTTATGTTTCCCCTTTTCCAGCCAGTGGGAACTTCACCGGACTGCCGCAGCTTCTCAAATATGATGGATAGTGGCTTAGCAACTTCATCCGTCAGTTCCCTCGGGACCTGTGGATGCATCTCATCAGGTCCCATGGACTTGTGCACCTTCAGGTTCCTTAGATGGTCTCGAACCTGATCTTCTCTTACAGTGGGCGGTTCTTCATTCTCCCAGTCCCTACCTTTGCCTTCTGTGACTTGGGCGGTGTGGCTTGAGCACTTGCTGGTGAAGACTGAGGCAAAAAAAATCATTGAGTACCTCAGCTTTCTCCATATCCCGGGTAACCAGGTCTCCCATTTTTCCTAGTCTTCCTTTTATCACCAACGTACCTATAGAAGCTTTTCTTGTTGCCCTTGACATCCCTGGCCAGATTTAATTCTATCATGGCTTTAGCTTTCCTAACCTGATCCCTGGCTGCTTGGACAATTTGTCTGTATTCTTCCCAGGCTACCTGTCCTTGCTTCTACCCTCTGTAGGCTTCCTTTTTGCGTTTGAGTTTGTCCAGGAGCTCCTTGTTCATCCATGCAGGCCTCCTGGTGTTTTTGTCTGACTTCCTCTTTGTTGGGATGCATCACTCCTGAGCTTGGAGGAGGTGATCCTTGAATATTAACCAGCTTTCTTGGGCCCCTCTTCCCTCCAGGGCTGTATGCCATGGTATTCTACCAAGCAGATCCCTGAAGAGGCCAAAGTCTGCTCTCCTGAAGTCCAGGGTAGCGAGCTTGCTGTGCACCCTCCTTGGTGCCCTAAGGACCATTTCATGGTTGCTGCAGCCAAGGCTGTGCTTGAGCTTCACATTCCCCACCAGCCCCTCCTTGTTGGTGAGAGCAAGGTCCAGCATAGCGCCTCTCCTCATTGGCTCCTCTATCACTTGGAGAAGGAAGTTATCATCAACACATTCCAGGAACCTCCCAGATTGCTTATGCCCCGCTGTGTTGACCCTCCAACAGATATTGGGGTGGTTGAAGTCCCCCATGAGGACCAGGGCTTGTGAACGTGAGGCTGCTCCTATCTGTCTGTCTATCCGCTTGGTCTTCCTGGTCGGGTGGCCTGTAGCAGACCCCCACTGTAGTGTCACCTGTCCCTGCCCTCCCTTTAATCCTGACCCATAAGCTTTCAGTCAGCTCCTCATCCATCCCCAGGCGGAGCTCTGTGCACTCCAGCTCGTCATTGACATAGAGGGCAACACCTTCTCCTCGTCTCCTCTGCCTGTCCTTCCTAAAGAGGCTGTATCCTTCCATTCCAACACTCCAGTCATAGGAGCCATCCCACCACGTCTCCGTGGTGCCAATAAGATCACAGCCCTGCAGGTGTATGCATGTCTCTAACTCTTCTTGTTTATTCCCCGTGCTACGGTGGGTTTGCATAGAGGCATTTAAATTGGGCCCACGATGAAGCTGACTTACTGGCTGGAGTGGCTGGAATTCCTTTGGGCTGGTCTTCAGGTGCTCCTCTGCTGACCTGTGATCTTTCTCCAGGCTCTGGGCATCTATTGCTGGCACTGGCATCAAACTGGTAGGAGTGGGATGGATTGAGGTTCCCCTCCCCCAGCAACTTTAGTTTAAAGCCCTCTTCACCAACTTGGCAAGCCTATGACCGAAGATGCTCTTCCCCTTCTCTGACAGATGGACCCCAGTAGACCAGGTTTCTTGAAGCGAGTCCCATGGTCTAAGCAGCCGAAACCCTGGCTGCAGCACCAGTCTTGTAACCGTCTGTTGAATGGCCAGATTCGACTGGCCCTTTCAAACCCCTTCCGTTTGATGTTAAGCATGTTTCATTGTTCTTTCTGAAGTGGCCGGGGAGAGATTGCTTTTACAGAACAGTACTTTCATTGGCCCTGGCCATTTCTGTAAGGAATCCCCTCAAACTTATTCCAGACTTTTTGCATTACATGGTATAGATCTGTGGTGATGCAGTGTAATCCTGAACCATAAGTGAACATTTTGGGTTTTTTAATGTTGGTTGTATGACTTTATTTCTCTCAACTTAAGTAGCATACATAGTTTTAAATAGAAGTGTAATTTACCAAGCTGTGGAAAACCACAGTTAGGTTCGTTAAAGGAAACCTAAGACTTTTATCCTGAATGTCTTTGAAAATCCTTGCTGAGTGTAATAAATATTTCTTTCTAGGGCTCAGATGACTGTTTGGTGAAGATTTGGTCAACTCATAATGGCAGGTTATTTGCCACATTACGAGGACATTCAGCAGAGATTTCTGATATGGCTGTCAATTATGAAAACACTATGATTGCAGCTGGAAGCTGTGATAAAATGATTAGAGTGTGGTGTCTGAGAACTTGTGCACCAGTTGCGGTCCTCCATGGGCACACAGGGTCCATTACCTCATTACAGGTATGTTTTTTTAAGTGTTTCTACATATTGAAGGACAAATAATGTAGATGTAAGAAGCAGCCGGTCCACGAAACTTAAAGATAAGTTTCAGTTGACACTGTGGTATGGAAAGTTTGAAGGTATTTTAATCAAATAGCAGAAAACAAGAAATAATTTGGGAAAAAACAAGATGCTGTTGCACCCTATTTGAAAAGTTAAGAGTCTGCTTTAGTAGTAGGATTTAGATTGATGGGATAGCCTAAGATTAGCTAGCTATCACATTGGTAAGAAATAACCAGTTTCCTTGGTTGCTTATTGAAATTGAGAAACAAAGTCACATGAACGCTCTACACCACTAGAACCTTCTATCTTTGTGTTACAACTTCTTGAAAAGCAAGATTAGTATGTCATTTTCTGTTTGTGGAGAAAAGTACTTTGTGGTTGTTGTTACTAGGTTAAGAAGTAATTTCACAAGCGTACATCTTGCTTTTTCATGTCCCAGTGCAAGGAACTGATGTTCTGTTTCCCATGAAGGCTGGCAAATGGCAAATAACTTTCACTGTGCCTGTCACTGTGGTTTTCACATGACTGAAATTATTTCTGTGTGACTGCCTGTGGGAATATTAAAATCTGACCATTTAAATATTGATGTCAAAAATTAGTCAAAACCACAGGACAAACCTACTTTAAAAAAAAAAAAAAAAAAGAAAAAAGTTCCTTGCCTCCCTGAAATACCTCAGTATTTAACTGAAGATAATGACAGGAATCCTTCTTCACTTAAAGATCACTACCTGTAATATTTGAGCTGTTGGGACCAAAGAGAATTTCTGGGAAATATCACGTCCTCCTATTGTTTGTTACTGGAGACGTGATATGCTGGTTTATGTGGGTGAGTGTTCTGATCCAATATGCCATTCTTACAACTTCTGTGATACGGGTATTTGTCTTAATCTCGAAAATACAAGTTATTTCAAAAGTGCGAAGTTGTTCAGTGTAATATGTTGTGTATTTAAATTTTAAGATGTTGTGATACTTTATGTGCTATTGGTAGTCCTTCGGATTCAGTCTCGTTTTGGCCTTTGTAATTCCTTATTTAACAGATAAACTAGTAGCTCATTATCCAGATTTGCTGCGCTTTCCAGTGAGACAAACAGGCTTATGCTGAGGAGTGAAGAGTGGCTACCTGCCAGCTTGTGAAGTTCAGTACAAAAAATAATTTTGCAGTTTCCTCAAAAACACTGCCTCTGAGAATAATCTTCATATTTGCAGAGTTTCTGTAGCATTCATGGCATTTTTTTGTTTCTTTGGTTTTTAATTACTTATTCGTGGTGTTTCTTTTATTGTAGTACGATGGATTTTTTTAAGTGTTCTTAATAATACTATAATTGCAATACGTACAATTTGTATGGCCGTTTCCAGCAGTAGCAGTAGTAATTGATGAACAATTTAATCAACTTGTGTAACTTGTGTTCTGTAAAGTTTTCTGAAGGGTAGCTCTGTGCATAGCAATAAATCCATGTCTTAAAGAAGTATGTGTGAGGACTTCTATAAGTTCACATGTGATTGCTGGGTTACATACTCAGACTATCTAATAACTGACCCTCTGCTTAATTATAGAATTTAAAAAGTAAGCCTGTCTAGTGAAACTTCCTTCCTTTTTTTTTTTCCGGTCTGCTCTGCTCATTACTTCATTCGCTGACAAAATTTTTACTGAATGATTGTGGTTAGTTAGGACTTCAAAAACAAAGCAGTGAATGAATTGGTTTTATATAATGCAATAATTGAAACATAAACCACAAGCTTATTTTAAAGTATAGATGTTATTTTGTAAATGTTAAAAATGACAGTTATCAACAACTGCTTTAACAGTTTTAGTTGAAAAATCCAAAGTAAATCAAGGTTTTACATTAACATTTTTAGACATTCATAAAGAGTTTTTAAATATCTCTTTTTGCATGTGTCTGATTTCACTTTCTTCTCTTTAGTTTAGTCCAATGGTGAAAGGCTCCATGCGATACATGGTCTCTACTGGTGCAGATGGAACTGTTTGCTTTTGGCAATGGGATACAGATTCTATGAAATTCAAGTATGTAAAGGGGTTGCTGGTTAACTCTATGCCATAGTGTGCTTGATTAAAGTGAGTTGAGTGCTTTTAACTGGCTAAAAGAATTTGATTTTTTTGTGATAATAAAAATGTTGTGGAGATAATCTATTACTTAATTATTTTAAAGCACCATCACTAACTATATCCTTTACAAATTTATGTTATTCCATTGTTCTGGGAGATTAGTTGGGAAATACATTAACTTCTTAACTACACTAAAAGTACAAATGTAGGACAACTAGAATTGCTGCAAACATAAATATGTTGGAACAGTATGATAAAGCTTTTTGGTTGTGTTGAGTTTTCAACAGTCCTGTAGTTTTAGGATGTCTCTTACAGAACTTGCATGCAGAGTATGTTCAGGGTCGTTTTTAAATGTTCTATATGTGATTGCTCTTTATTTGTGCCAAAAAAAAAAAAAA
>VYZW01037159.1:16952-29001 GCA_013401315.1 Balaeniceps rex | reverse complement strand
GAAAGAATTACAACAGCTCATGAGTACTTTGCTAGGGGCCTACCCTGCAGCTGATTGCATATTGATGCGGAACAATAGTCACATAAAATGCTTTCTGAACTTGGAGGAACTTTGTCTTCTGTTCTGATCTCTAGCTAATGTTTCCTTTGCCTTGTTTATTTTGCCTGATAAATGGAAAACATCTCAATCACACGGGTCTCACACGATTTTATGATTTTTAATCTCCTTTCTTAAAGAACATTTCCATAGTTTACCCTTCTGTCTTACAACTGAAATAACTTTTAAAACACCATCTAACTTGAGCAATCGCTTTTTACCCAAAAACCCTTTCCTTTTTATAAAGTTGATGATGTTTCTTGAAGGAGCTGCAGGACTTAAGGAACCACACATTATTCAAATGCTTGGTGAGGAGAAGCAGGTCTGCGGGGCATTGAAGTATTAATGAATAAAAAGGCAGAATTACAGTGCTTCATTTCTTCCAAGCTGCTGTGCTTTATTATTCATTTTGAGAAGTCCTGTCTATGTACCCTTGCAGGTTCTGAGTTGCACAACAGAAGTACATCGGTTTTATAGGTAAATTTATCCTAAACCGTATATTTTTTTAATGTATCTAATACTATGAAAACAGCTTCTCAACAAGGGACACACATGTCACAAATCATTTGCCAGTTACTTTGTTTGAAACTAAACAATTCAATTGTGAGAGTTATTAAATAATCAATAGTCTTTGCCAAGACAGGTGGTAGTTCTAATAAATAGCTCATGTGGACAAAATTATTTGAGTCAAACATTTGCCGTACAGTTGTTTTCAAGTACTGTACTGGAAGCTGAACATCATTTTACGTTACTTCTATTTCTATTCTACCTTAATGCTTATTTCTAATAAAATGACTTGTAACTCCAAATTCTGCCAAATTTATAGGTGATTTATAAAACAGTTCGTGTTTCATATGGATAAACTAGATCTACAAACAAAAAAAATGAAAAAAAGAAAAAAAGCCTGTGTTAAGGCTGTTCAACGCAATAAATTATCTTTCAGAAATTCAAGGTAAACTTTGTGATTCTTATTTTGGTTGGTAACCATTTCTACATCTTATTGTAATTTGATTTTCTGGAGGTTTTTCTTTTTGAAACCTTATGAATTCTGGGCAGGAAAAACTGTTTCACACCTCGATATAAATACGGAGAGAGTGAGGAGGTACAAAAAAAGACC
Organism: Balaeniceps rex; assembly: GCA_013401315.1. NCBI lineage: Eukaryota > Metazoa > Chordata > Aves > Pelecaniformes > Balaenicipitidae > Balaeniceps > Balaeniceps rex. Next base: position 27,788 of record VYZW01037159.1, on the reverse strand, counting down.
ACACAAAATGTTCTGCGAACCTCAGATCTTAGGAGGAAGGTCTGTGATGGGACCATGGATGGAACAGGTACGTTGTGAGGATGTGTCACAGCTGCTGCTGTAATGAAATTATTGAATATGCTTTTGGAGTGTATTGAGACAGGATCTCTTGAGTCAAACATCACAGTAGTTATTAGGCAGATCAATAAGCAGTGTTGTATCTGTGGATCACAGTAAATTTCCTATAGTTCTGCAATGTAGCTAGGATTTCCAAGATATCAAGGTTATTACAGACCTGAAAACTCAGATTAATTTGACTCTATTTAACTTATCTAATATGCCCTGAGTTCTTGAGGATGACATGTATTTAAACCAAGGTAAATATGAAAGGCATTTTTCTTTGAACCAGTAAATAAAATTTGGTTGCAATGAAGCCTTTTATATACACTTAAGAGTCTGCTTGGGTGATAACATTATTCAAACCCACCAGGCAAGGTGCAAACTGTATCTCTGAGAAGCTGTCTTAGACTCTCATTCCTGTGTACTGTGGTGGACAGTTTAAGGGAATTGCTTCTTAATTACAGGGTTGTCCTTGATAACAGTGAGAAAAAATTGGTTTGGACAGTATCGATCCTGAGCACTTCTGTTCCTCTTTGGGGACATTCCCAGCCAGCAAAACATTCACTGATGGTCAGATAAAACAGCTTAAGTTCACCCCATGCTTAATTTAATCAATAGGAGCCTATTTACATTGCAGAATGTTGGCCATGTTAATTTAGTCCTGGAAATATCATTGTCTTGTGCCTCTGAAGTAGAATAGAAAACAAATTTTGGTTAAATATGTACAAGTCTGTCCAAGTCTCTTGAATTTTCCCCAGTTATTTTTTAGAGGAGTATAGTTTTTTCATAATACTAATTTTGGCAAGTTTTATCCATCTTTCCTTAGCTGCATATGACAATTCTCTCTTTGTAAACATTTGGTTTGAAACACATTCGCTTTTAGCAAGAGCTATGTGTTACCCCTCCCATATCACAGGGAGAACTGGAAACTGAGCCGTCATGGGCTAACGCTGGGTTTGGGTTTGGAAGACTTTTGATGCAAAATTTCACCTTCAGAATACTTACCAACATAACTCATAGATTCTGTCCCCTAGATAAAAGAGTAATAGTGTAACTTCTTAGAAATTGGGATAAAGTGAGATTAATTGCTTTGCCCAGGGCCACCATTCAACTCAGTCATGTGGTCCAAAAGTAAGGCTCCACAATGGATAGAACTGAAGGGCTTTGCTTAGGTAGTCTATCAGTTTAATTATAAAAGGTCACCTGTGTGATATATTTTTTCATTATCTGAAATGAATGATTAAAATTCAGAATAAACAATAATGCAGGGTTGTTTTTTTTAAAAAACGCATCAACTACAAATGGATAAAGATTCGGATACAGATACATCTGATATTCAAGGTGCAACATTCAGTTTTGGCTTTCGGGTTTCTTTGTTTGCTCTTACCATTTTCTCAGCTGTGAACTTTTACTTGCTATAGTAACAACGCAGTATAGAAAGCGAAACGTTTTGAGATTGCATTTTGGGGACTTGAAATTCCCTGATCATATTACTATTACTTTTATGTATGCTGTGGCGGCAAGTCCATTAGCAAAACAAACAGGGACAAAAGTGGGAGCTGGTGAAATGAATACAGAATATAGGCAGAAGCAGGTAAGACAAGACTGCAGCGCAATCCATAGGTTAAGACAGTGCTTGAGCAAGGGTCTGTTAGCACCTGAGAAATCCCTTAGAGGTGGGAAAACCAGCGAGCTAGTAATAATCTTAATTATAAGCATAAAAATAATCATCATCTTACAATTTTCTTCCAAGAAACAAGATAAACATGGAAGAAAAAGGTCTGCGGCTAGATAGGGGATATTGCGAGGAGAGATGATTGTGTTTTCCTGTTTTGGAGCGTAAGTAAAACTTGTTCTCAGCAGTATTGCTGTAGTGACCAGCAGAGCTCCTTGGACAGGTGACATGGATCAGTGTCAAGAATCAAATGAAAGTTGATTTGGCTGCAGTGCAGATCACATCACACGTGTCAAGATGCAGTACAGGTCGGCATTTATGAGACTTCCTTCGTAACTATTTCCAGCATCTGGTGTGATGAGGAAGGATATACAGAAAGCAGCAGGGTAAGTTGCTGTTACAGGCTTGTGCCTATAAAAGAGAATGGTAGAATAAAATTGGTTTTAAAAAAAAAGGAAAGAAAAATACTCCTGTTACAGTCTTCTTCCACATCTTTTTTCTAACCAAATAGAGCCTTTGTAGAGCAACTGGCCACGGGGTTTGAAAATAATTTTGACATTCATACAACAAAATACATCTTGCATACCAGCAAGAGTTGTTAAAGAAATGATAATTAGTGGTGTCATATTGTGCTCATCTTTCATTTTTTGACCATTTAATTTCACAATATGCATGAAGTGAAAATGAACCAATTTATTTCCACGTGTGATCCATTTCAGCTTTTTTTTTTTTTAACTGTGGAAATTAAATTAATACTCCTTTTCAGCTCTGGTCTGCAAATTCAGTGTTACATCCGAGTTATGCTACATCCAATAGCATCACATTTAATAATAACAAAACCTTGCAATTACAGAAAAGTGATATAATTTGAGTAATGTGATTTTAAACTAGCTTTCTCTGGCCAAAGGACTTGCTTCTCCAGTTACAAGATGCATAAATGAGAGAAAAATGCTATATTTAAAATGTTCTTTATATATAATTTTTGTAATGAAGTTTGGCGTTGCAAACATAAATGATCATTACCTAGAAATTTGGATTTTGAATGGCACTGCATGCTTTAATTAAGCTCTTTGTTAAATGTATTTACATTTCTTTTCTGTTGGTTCTAGCTCTTTTTTCCCTTATAATTCTGCTTTTTGAAAAAATTATGCTGCACTTCTCTTTAAAATACTCATGTAGTAACTATTTGATCTTTATAATAGATTGGGGTTTTTTAACCTGGTAGTGAATACAGTAGCAATCTACAATCTCTAATGATATTTTCAGGTACTCTGTCTTCTAGTCAAAAGTCAATGCCCTCATTTCAGGATCCCAGGTATTGTTCAAACATCTAATATTTTGCTCTTGGAGAAGCACAGGTTTGAAAACCTAGCTATTCTGTTTTAGTCTAACATTAAGCTGCTGTTCCTGCAAACGTTTTGCTGCATAACAGTCCTCAATTTCTTGCTCTGCAAATGTGCAAAGTTTAGTTACAGCTGCTTTGACAAGTTGTCTGCAGCAGCTCCTGGTAGTGTCATATGTAAAAACCAAACCACAGTTTTACATTTGTTCTAAGTAACTTCTTGTAATCAGGTGTTAGGATTCACATTTAGACAGTTGCCTTTTTAGTTAAAATGCTATTTTCAATTTTTCTCTCCATCCTATTTTTCTGTGTCCTCTAAGAGGAAAAAAGAAATTCTGGATGATAGAGAAGCAGCAGCCCTTTCTATTCTGTCTTAAAAATAAAACCCAAACCAATACAGCAAAGAAAGGAAGAAGTATTCTTCTCAGGAAATTGTTTACATAAAATACCATAGTCAGAAAGTGATAAAGAATAACTATTTTTTTAGCAGCTGGAGAACATCAGAATACAGTCTTCAATTCCCTTATGTGTTTTGTAATGCAGATTCCCTTTAAAGTAGCCTTGCCAATGTACCTTAAATATATTTTAGAATTATTTTACCATGAAATTAGTTTTTCTCCATCATTGGCTTAGTTGAATCCTTCTTTTTGCTCTGTGCTGGGACATTAGAAGTGAAGCTGTGGCTGCACATACTATTTTAGTAGGTTTCTATCAAATGTGTTCTGCAGTAGACCATACCCATTGAGAGCGGAGGTTATTAGTGCAGCCCGGCTGCTGTGTCACCGGCTTCTCCAACTCTCACTGTGAGTCTTACTTAATTCCCACACTCTATACTTCTGCCACCAGGTTGTATTTACATATTTATTAACCACAGGAAGAGCAGAGAAGAGAATTTCAATCTCGAGAAGAAGTGCAGAACAGCAGAAGGCTCTTCAGGCTGTCCTCTTGCCCTGCTAGTCATCGCTCAGCCCAATTTAAACTCCAGTCTCGGGAGTTTCCTGCCCTAGTAAACAACTTGCAAAATATTGCCTGCCTTTTAACCTTATACATCAGAGAATGGAGACAGGAGATTTTTTCTGGAGGAGGGTTAAATGAAGCACTTACAGGAAACAAATTGGTCTGGTAGAAAATTTTGGCTTACTAATATTTCAGTATCCCTGTCCCATTAATGGCTTTTTTCCTTTTTACTTGCAGGTAGTTCATTTTCTTCTCTTTGTTATTATCTTATTTTAATGCATTACCTGGTAATAGCTGTAGAGAAAATTATTTATTGTTTTTGATTCACACAGCCTGTTTAAGAACTTCTATACTAAAATCAAAATGCACTTTATTACTTTTATGAGGAAAATAAGGTTACATTGGAGCAGTTGAATCTTATGTTAAGGAAATTATTTTTCCTAAATCTTCATGGTATTTACTTGCCATTTTGTCTCTGCATATTTTGTGATACTTTTAGGTGGAATTTTTTTTTTTTCTTTTCTTTTTTTTTCCTTCTTAAACAATACTTTCATGCCTATCACAAGGAAGAAGTTACACAAATCAATAAAAGATGTGGTAGCTGAATTTCAGAGGGTTGAGCACCTTACTGCAATTTTTGTAACTAGTCTTCCTCTGAAGTGAAATACCACAAGTGAATTTCTTTCTAAAGTAATAGCGTATGAGTTTAAGGCTGCCCTAACGTGGGTTTTGTGAGAACCAGGAACTCAGAGCGTAAAGAGAATATGGGTAATTTCTTAAAGGTAGTCCATGGCATAATCTGATCCACACATCTGGGATCCTAATCTATTTTATATTCTTGCACATGCCTAACGTTGTCTGTGTGAGTATAATCACTGAACATCCATGAGGGCCAGGTTTTCCATGAGTAGTGTTTTAAGAACAGAAGAACAACCCTTTTTTTTTTTTTATGATGTTATATCTATTGCAGTATGTAACATCTGGGCAGCACATACAGAAATCACCGAGGCTCTGCTTGTCTACACTTCACCCACCATTGCAGGCAGAGGGACTAAACAAATTCAGCATCTGTTTAGAATAAAAACCTTGGTTCAGACATGCATTAAAATTAGTGAGTTTAAGTGTTTGTGACTGAATAAGAGTATTTCTCTGAGCAGCTCTAGGCAGCAAACCAGTGGTTAATTCCTAGGTACTGAAATTTTGTGCTGTCTGAAGAAAGGGAAACTGGTTAGAGGGTGATTTTGACTTGTCTTTTTTCATATTCATTCTTGGAACAGGAATGTAAATTGACATAAATGTAGGAGAGGCATTGTTTGTAATCTCTATTTATGAATAAAAATGCTGTTAGTGACCAACAGGTACTATTTTTCACCTGAGTTTCAGATGTCTTACTTCAGCAGGATCTCCTTACTACCATTGCCTGTGTTTCGAGTGCATGCATTTTTTGCAGAACTGCTTTATTAGGGTTACAGCCAGAGACCCTCACAGGGTGTGTCCACCCATGGCTCCTCTCTGGATGCTCACTGGCATTTCCTTACCATGAAGGCTGGGCCACGTGCAGCAAACTAGACTTGTTGCATGATCCCATGTAGCACTGGGGCGTCGCCTGGCACGTGAATTCAGAAATTTAGAGATGTGGAGGGCTGGTATCAGAGATGTAATCTTGTTCCCTAAATTTGGCAGCCCTGCATCTTAACCTGAATTTCAGGATACATATATTTGTACCCTACTGTTGTCCAACCCTTTAATACTTTGAACAGCATACATATGGCATGACTTAATACTTTAATAATTTGTAAAATAGATTTCCCTTTTAACACAGCCTGCTAGCGGCAGAGCAGTTTGGCTTTTGTCCAGCAGCTAAAATGTGACATGATATATGAACATACAATAAAAAAAAAAAAAAATGCTCATTGATATTTTTAGAAGATGTGCACGTTGAGCCGAACAGCTGGCTGGGTGCCAGCCAGGTGCTGCCTGTCGAGTACTCCTTTCTAGACACCTCTGCCTGTCACGCGTCTTTGTACTGCAGTGGTGAGCGTGGGAAGTTCCTGGACTTCGTGGCCCTTGCTTTTCACACCCCTCCTCACTTCCTGGCAAAGGGGCAATGGGTCATATAACAGCCCAGGAACGAATCGGCTCTCCATTCAACCCTCTCCGACTGAAGAGTGTTGCATCTCTGTATGCGAGGAACAGTGACTGAGGGGTGTGTGCGTTGCTACAGTCCCAGGTGATTAGCCTGTGTCTACCATCATCAAAGCTGTAAGCTGGGAAGCAGGGCAGCATTTGAGATGCTTCTTTGGGCGGTTGTAAGAGTTGCCCGGTAAGAGCGTGCACTGCCAGGTACCCGGCTGCTCCTGCACCCCGCCACGATGCCATGGCACCCAGCCCTACCGGGCAGTTTGCATTCCAGTGGCTGACAGCTTGGTCTTGTGATGCTGACATCTCGGGCATGGTCCGAAGCCCAGCATGATTATTTTAAAACCTGCAATATTCCCAGAAGTTCCCAGGTGTGAAGAAGGAAATAAACAAGTAAATAAACCTTCACTCCCCCAGCCTTTGGGGCAGGAAAAAATGTAAACAAGGTTTAAATTCCACAAATAAACCAGTAAAAATTCTGGTCAGTCACAGATTTTTTTAGATACCTTTTTATTTGTTTAGAAGGGTAGATATTTTATTTATTTTTAGAGGGTCACAGGAGGGAAAACTACCTGTTAGCTCAGTTATCTTCTTACTAATGTATTTTGTTACCTATACATGTTGACTGCCTTATTTGCTGTATATTCTGGTGTGTCAGCTGCTGATGTATATTGCAGGCAGAGAGTCAGCTTAAACTGATTACAAGAAAAAACAAAGCATCTACAAATACTTGAAATATTCCCGTGTATGCTTCTTAGCTTCGCTAGATAATATAAAAATAGTAAGCTGTTAGTGTTGTTTTGAGCCTGTCTGAACAAATTTACCTGGAGGGAAGAAAGAAAAATCTACCTGGATTGCACCCAGGCGGAATGGAAAACACCAAGGTATTAGAGCGCTGTGTAATAGCAGTGTGTGAGTAATAAATCAGCTGAGTAAACTTATACTATAGGGGGAGTAACATGACTTGAGCTAACAAGTATTTGTTATTTGTTTTGAAGGTTTGTTTTCTGCTTAATGTAACCTAAGCTATGCAAGCTCACTAAGTGAACACTAACATGTAAGAAGGATGTTTATTCAACTTAATACTAATTTGAAATATATGATTAAAAGTGTTGAGTGACTGGGTGATGGGATGGCAGGTGAAATGCAGTTGTTGTAAGAAATATTAATGTGTATGTTGAGGTGGGAGAGGAGGAATTATCCTAACTTTATATGTGTGGCAGTGAGCTCTGAATGTTCTATTTCCATTGAAGAAAAAAATCTTGGAATTGTAACAGGTAATTCCATAAAAGCATTATCTCTATGTTCAACAGTAGTCAAAGAAACAGAATATTGGAGATGATTATGTGCAGAATAAAGAACAAAGCAGGCAGCACTGCAGAAACCTATGACTTTTATGGTTCTGTCCCCCTGTCTTGAAAAGGAATTAATAGAACTGCAGAAGGTACAATGCACAGTAATAAAGGAAAAAAGGTATGGAAGAGCTTCTGCACAAGTAAATGATTAAATAAACCAGGACTTATCATCCTTGGAATGAGAGGACTGAGCAGTAGAAATAATAAGCACAAATGGAAAAGATGAACAGCGAGTGGTTCTCATTCAGGATGTTTGTCTCCCACCAGATCTGAGAGGCCACTAATGAAACTAGCAAATGGCAGGTTCAGAGCAAAGGGAGATGCTTCATGTGTTTGTGTGATCAAGGATATTGTATGTTCCAGACGTTTACATGGGTTCAGAAAGCGAAGTGAAATTGAGTAAAATGGAACAAAAATTTGTCACAAAACACAGGAAAATCTCTGTCGAAGCACACAGGGTACTATGCCTGTGACTCGGGACAATGCTGGTCTGCATAGGGCTGGGAGCATATCCCTAGAATGTGTCTCTGTGTGATCACTTTGTCCTTTTGGTGAAGATCCTGAGCTAAAAGACCCTTTGGTCTGACTTAGTAAGACTGCTCTTCTGTTTCTTTTGCTGTGTGTGGGAGGCTAGAGTTCAAAAGAGCAGTGCAGTTAGGTTCATTCAGTTGTAACAGACAGATCTGAACAGATCTTTACAATGCACCAGCCCATCAAGGATTCTTGGCCAGAGCCTTGTCATCTCCTGCTTCTCCTCTGTTCATTACCAGAAATGAGTCTAAGCTTCCTTTCTTTGTCCTCAATAAGGTAGTATAAGAGGTTGTAGAGTATGTTAGACTTGTGGGTTTCTTTTTTCATTATTGTCTACGGATTTTATGCTCTGAAAACCCTGTGCGGGCCTAAATAACATAGCTACAGATGTAAGTTGTAATAGAAGGTGTGTGTGTGCGGATGAGCTTTTTATCACATGAGCTAGCGGCAGGAAAACTTCAGCGAGAATGAGGGAGGGGGAAAAAAGTCTGCTGAGATCTGAAATGAGATGGAAAGTGATTAAAGCAGAGGGGGGGAAGGGAAGTCTGATTAAAGACAAGGAATTCTGATGATGTGACCTTTCATGCCTGCTGCATCTTCGATGGCCAATGCAAAGTGAAGAGTTGATTTAAAGGGCAGCACAATCTGAGATTGGTTGCCACACATCAGTAAAGGAGTTCAAAAACAAGGAGAAGGCAATTCTGAATTGTGCAAACAAAGGAGAAACAAATGTAGATGTGAGGGACTGGTAGTGTAGTGGCCCTCATCTTTGTCTAAGTGTTGCAGAGCCGGAGAGCTGTGACATGGGTCTGACAAAGCTGCAAGAAGACAATTTCACTACAGCTGAAAATATAGCAGGGGCTGGTGCAGAGAGTATTACAGAGGCAGTAGTGAAATAGGGACAATTTGCTGTCTATGCTGTAGATTTCGTAGGCTGAAGCTGTAATTCAGCAGTAGAGGGTAATATATGTTTGGTTCCCAAATAAGACATTAGATTTGCCCGTATTGGCTTGGCTGAGAAACTCTGCCTCTCATCTGTTAAACAACATGTTGGCCACTTCTGTTGGATATGCAACCACTGCATGAATTTGCAGAAAAAGGGCTGGAGGGCTCTACAGCTGAGTGAAAGCCAAAGTGCTTGCTGTAGTACCTTTTAGCTCACGTGCAGCTAAAAGGTAGCTTTAGTGCAGACATCTCTCTTCTCCCAGGGCCATCATTCTGTGCTGGAAGAAAAACTGCTATTAAAGGTGGCGATTTCATGAAGCCATGGTGTCCTTATCATTTCTGTTCCCAGGCTCCTCTGGGTGACCTGCAGGATCCCAGTGAGTGCTTGTTGGTGTTTTTCTGATGGAACAGCAGAGGTGGCCAGCGCTGCAGGGGAAGAACATACATCTTCACTGATCTGTGGGGGTTTGGGGTGGGAGCATCAGTTGCCTTGCCTTTTCAGTGAACTTCTGGGGGGAAAATAATGAAACCAAAATCCTGTTTCACTGCCATCACATTTTTTCCCCTCAACTCATGGCATGTGCTTTCTGTAAATATAGCTGCCTCGTGTGGCAGGGATCCATGACTCAAAACTCAAGGTGGGCTTTTAAAGACTGATTTGATCCCTTCCTTGCACAATGGCCTCCTGTTGTCTTCTGCATCCTTAACCTCTGCTCTGCCTTCTAGTTGGGCTGGAAGCAGGCAGGCAGGATTCCTGGAGGAACAATACTTGCCTGACTCTGATAACAACATTATGGGGCATGGGGGAGATGTCAGACAGCTTTCCTCTGCTGATGATACCTCTAGAAATACCTTCCTTGGGAGCAAAGTGCCACCTTTCAGCCTTCAGTAGGCCAAACAAGCTCATTCACAGGGCGATGCAGAGGAAGACTGCCATCAATCCTTTGTTATCCCTTCAGGCTTTCCATTAATTAACAGATTTTCAATCGTAAATAGCTGGCTCAGAAGCCTTTCTTGTGTTATCCCTCAACATCCCTAGCATTCATATGAGCTACTGTCCTTTTTCTGACAACTCTGAAGTTGACTATTGTAATACTAAATAATTTCTTCTGTGTAGATCATCTTCCCATTGCCTAAAAAAGGCTTGTATTTGGTTTTTGTATTGCCCTTTTCTGCATTCATTTGTTTCAGAACCTTTTTCAGCTTTGGGTCGTTCCTAAAAAAGGTCAGATTTTCCATCTCCTTTTCACACAGAAAACAGTGATCCATGCCTGGGCCTAGCAAATTATCAGTGGGGAACTGGGAATGAGAATGAGATCCTGCAAATTTCTGAGAATGTGGAGCCATCTGATAACGCCAAAATCATAATCTAAGCAAAAAAGGTTGAAACACTTCATGCCTTTGCTTTTCTTATTCTCATACTGAACTAAAACTAACAAGTTCAACTGGAACAGTAAATGGGCTTGCCCATTCCTTGACTTTCAGCATTGTCAATGGAGAAAATCAGGAATAGCTGTGTTGGAGCAAACCAGTAACATCTTTTTTCCAATATCCCACATATGGTTATGCTGCACAATAAGCACCTGTCATGGTTTATTCTGTGAAGAACTGTGGGGGTTTATGCTCTTTTTATCTGTTGTAATTGTGTATTCCTATCATCTTATGTAAGTATGTAATCTAATTTCAAATCCCTCTAAGCTTTTTGGATAACAGATACACATATGTCAATATCTTTTTCATATGTATATACATGGAACAATTTCCATGGTTTAGAAATAAAAAAAACCCTTTAT